>VZTL01035438.1:37201-92228 GCA_013400535.1 Scopus umbretta | reverse complement strand
GATGCTAATAACAATATTTTGGTCAAATGAACGTCTGGTGATAATGATTCAGTGTAACCATCCGTGAAATACATGCTTGCGACACACTGGAATAAAGGTTACTCCAGGGAGCTCAGGCAGAGCCAGTCATGCTCGGGGGAGTGAGCCGTCCCCTTTATGGGGGAACAAAATTCATAAGCACCCCAGGCCCCCCTCCCTTCCCAACACCTCCTTGCATGTCCGAGCTGGAGGGCATTGCGATGGAGAGAGGGGGTGGGCTGCACTGGAGCCAGGACCAAACAAAGCCTTCCCACCTTGTCCTCCTGTGCTATCCTCCCTTGCCCTCTTTTGAGCTTATCCATGCTGTTGATCCAGACGATACAGGAATATCGCCATTTCGATGCAGTCCCTGTCGGAGGTTGGAGGGTGGTGAATTGAGGGTGGCGGGGGAGGGGGGGGGAGAAGCTTTGTGTGTTTCTGTTGTAGGATGTGCAGGAGAGCCATGGCTTTTTGGATCTGCGTAGAGCAGGGAAAAGGCTGGGGGTTATAAGCAAAGGAAGATTAGAGTCTCTTCCTCCATCCCTCTCTCCTTTCCTTCTTTCTCCCGGCTAGAACATGGGAAAGGGCACGGTAAGCCTCAGTAGGCAGCTGTGGGTGGCTGTTGTGCAGGGGTGGGGGAGCAGAGGCAGTGAGAGGGAGGCTTTTCCTGGATTTCAAGCGGGCCAGGACCCTCTCCAAGGCTCACAGACCTGTTCAGCACCCTCCTTCTCTGGGTGTGAAGGACCTCCTTGCTTGGTCACGGGCTGTTCGCACCAAGGCAGAGCTGGCGGAGGAAGGTGCTCTTGCGGTTCCGCCAGCCGCTGCTTCTCATCTCCTGCGTGTGGCTGTGCCTGCTCTGAGGTCTCCATGTTTCTGGATCTTTCCACTTCATGGAGCAATAGCAAAAGCTGAATAAATAGATCTGTCGAGGGCTACTGTTGTTTGCCTTTTGCCTTTTGCTCTCTGACCTTGAGGTGCTATGGTAAACTACAGCCAGGAAGATGGGGCAGAGGCGTGTCCGGTGCCCCACACTGTTGGTGTGGGTGATTCCCGGGGAGATACCAGTTTCCCCCACTCCCCTGCTTTGTGTTCACCAAAGCCAATCTTGCCTCAGCTGCCTAGCTTCACCAGATTCATTCTGATCTGTCCCTGCCCTCCTCTTTACCCCAGTCACTTCAGAAACGGTTGTTGTGCTGCAGCTCCTGCGCTTGTAGGCCAGTCATGGCTGCTGTCGAAGATGATGCAGTGGCCGGCTGAGGAACAGGCAGAGGGAGCTGCAGGGCCCATGTGCCTGCTTCCCTGGGAGACTGCCCCCCTGGCAGGCTGCAGGGTGAAGGTGGGCCCTGGTTTTATGGTTCCTCCATTTCCCCAGTGATTAAGGTACCAGTGTGTTCTCGTGGCACAGTGAGACTCTGTTTATGAATTATTTGTTAGCAGGAATAGGAAAGGTTGGAAAAAAGCATTATTGTAGGTAAACATCAATGACTGCAATGTGAGTCCCTGAGCGTGGTGCTTTGTAGTACTTCCTCAAGCTTGCACAGCCAACAGAGCAGAGTGAACTTCACACAGCGCTGGAACTTAGTCCTGACCCTGAATGATTTGCACCCTTCAAGAGAGAGAGGAACTCTGTTCCTGCAGAGCATTCAGAAGGTGAGAGGTAGTGCTAGGGTAATTTCTGGTAGTGATGATGGTGGATTTTAAGACCTAAGTCCCTGTGCAAAAATGAAATAAGTATGCCTCCTCCCTCCCTTACTTTCTTCTATTTTCAAGCAAGTTACCAAACCATCAGGTGCTCGCAACTGTTATTCCTTTTGTGTTAGGATTGGGTTTAAAATCTGAACCTAGAGGACACCTCCAAACTGCACAAGATCTTTTGGCTCTTGTCTGGCATATTCCTGGGAAGAGAATATCTAGTCCCTTTCTTGTAGGAGCAGTGGTATTTCGGTGGATCTATCTGTCTTGAGAAACAGAGTGTATCTTTTCCCCCTTATTCTGTTTACCTTTACCCTCTCCTCAGCTCTGGGCATGTGCAGGTGGATGTCTGGGTACTGGCTGAGCTGTGGTATGCTGTATCAAGGATAAGAGATATTTATTCTGGCCAAGAATAAAGTGAAGAAGCCAGAGGCTTTGTGATGACCAAAACCCAGGGTAAGAGATGGCCTTTGACAATGATTCAAGAGACACGGTGTTTAATTTAAAACCAAAATGCATCTAACTTTATCTGCCCCTGCTCCTACCAGCGTGAAGAGGAGACAAGCTTTATTTTGGGGCTATTGCCAATGCAGCTGGAGCCAGAAATTACCCAAATTTTGGTTAAGCCTTGAAAATTTTCATCGGCTCTCTTCTCCCCCTCATCCCCCTCTTCTAGTTAATAGCAGAGTCTGTCAATCTAGCAGACTTGGCTTTAATTCATACAGCAAGTGGTGAGGAAGATATTTTGTGTTTGGGAAACCAAGATGCTAGAGGGATTGTTAGCTTCTTGAAACCAGCACACAACATAATCTTGGGTCAGGTCATTTGGTTTTTCTTCTTGATTTCTCCTCACATGGGCATAGACGAAGGCAATTCATGTGTGTAAAGGACTCTGAGAAGCAAAGATGGTGTTTTGACCTCTCACCACCAATCCAAACAGCCAGACCAAGACATGTTTGTAGAAGGGCAGCATGGGAGAGGTTTGTTCTGCCTTTCTCCTTGTTGTGGGCAGTGGATGGCATTTTTAGTGCTCTATGTTTGTACCTTTTTTTTTTTGGCATTGAAAAGTCTTGACTTTGGGTTCGGCTAGACTGAGTATGGCTTTACTGGGGTCTAGTAGGGATGAAGTGCAGTGTCCCTATAGTGGCACGCTTGAAAAGTTGAGCAGTAAGACTCCTAGTGGAAATATGCCAGTGGTGTTGGAAGATCCTGTGTTCTTCCTTAAGGGAAGGTGGGGACACAGTTTGTCTTGTTGCCATTCACAGAAAAAGATGCTTTCTGAGCACTGCGGACAGCTGTTGGGAACTGTACACCACAAAGCCAGCTTGGCAGAGTCCTCCGTCTGGGCTAAAGCCTGCAGCCTCTTGGGACTCTGGGCTGCTGCAGGCATCACTGTGTGGCTTTGCAGAGGGTGGTGGAGGTGTGCCCGCAGCCATCAGAAGTTCAATTCTCTCTGAAATGTGTCCCCTTGCTACAGAGTGGATTACCCCTTCATCTGCCTTGCTTCCTTATGTCTCAGAGCTTTCCCTTTGTCTCTCACAGCCCTGTGCCTGAATTCTCTCCCAGGCGTGGTCCCCTGCTTGTTTCTTGTCTGCTGGCAGCAGGAGTGAGCTGAGGTGTTGGGAATGGGATGTTAGGGATGAAGGGGGACTCTGTCAGCATACCTGTCATCTCTCAGCAATGTGCTCAGCTCCTGTCCTTTCCAAATTCCTTTCCTCTGCCCTTGATGGTGAGGGACAGCTTATTTTGAACACAATCTGCTTGTGTCATTCCTGGCCCTGCTGCTTGTCATCCATCACATCGTGAGAACTAATTAACACTAGTAGCTTTGGATCCTGGGAATGACAATGCTGGGATGGTAGACTCTTTTAAAGATCCTGATGTCTCCCTTCATAAGTAGGGCAGCCCAGCCCAGGAGTTTGTGGACTCCGTTGTCTCTTGCCTGCTGCACCAGCCCTGTAGTGACAGTGCCCAAGGCCTAGGCCTGCCTCATAATGCCCTTGACGGTGCTGCAGCATCCCCTGCATCCAAGTACCTCCCAGCAGCCGGATGAGAGCCAAAGAATGGGATAGAATAATAATTGATGAGGATAGGGGGAGGTATGATGTAAACCTTCTGAAGCTGCCGGTAGCTTCTCCACTGCCTTTAGGTACATGTAGCTGCACACAGTTCTAGAATCTGTTTGTGAGTTTGACCCTGGGAGCATCCTCTGCTCATGGCAAAGCATACTGTCCTGTTTCTGCTGTGCTGCTGATCCTAATGCTTTGTTGATGGGGGGTGTTATCAGGGGAATCGGTGTGCTGCTCCCAGAGGGATGGCATCAGTCATACTTTGAGGCTACCCAGAGAGCACTTGCTCCCCTTCTGCCTCTACTTTCTGTCTTTCCTGTTGTTGTGAACCTTCTAAGGAGGTGAAGAGTCCCGTGGGGATGGAAAAGAAGGTAACTAAGCAAGATGATGATGTTTGCTGGCAGCTGAAGCAGAATGAGGGGAAGAAGAACTCTCCAGCGGGGTAACTGTCTAATGGGACCAGCTGTATCTGCAGAGCAGGGAGGTGCTGGCTTTGTTTCAGGCTGCTGTTGCAGCCCATTTTTTTTTCCAATAATGTGTTAATTAAACATTGATTTCAGGGGAAAAAGGAATCTGCTTGAACTGCAGAAACTAAATGGAGTGTGGAGGAACGGGACCTGGTAAGAGATGTGTGGAAGGACCTTCTGTCAGCTGTCTTCATGACCAGTCATGGAGGGAAGCAAGGAAAGGGCTGGAGAAAAACCTGTTCACCTTAAGTTTAGAGTCTTTCACTTGTCTTGAGGGGGAATCTTGTTCCTTCTGTAACTGCACAGTTTTCACCTGATGCTTGCTAAGAAAGTACCAGGTAGCCAACTGTATTTTCTTACAAAATATAAGTAAAGAAATACTACATTTTTATGAAGAAGCAAAATGGAAGAGAATTTTTTCAAGGCGTGTTAGCATTCAAGAAGCTTTCTGTTCAGTTTGTCACTCTCCTCATTTTCCACTCTTGTAGTTACTGTTGTATCTATAAATTAATTAAGCTGTGGTGCAAGTGAAGGCACCAGTCATAATGGCATACTTGCTCTCACTACTTGCAGATATCTAGTAGCTCAACTGACCTTCATTTACTGCATGTGGATAAGTCAGTCACTGAACACGGGTATAAGATTGTGATGGGCACATTAACATTTTGTCTTCCAGTCCTTGGAGCACTGGAAGGTGAGACAAGATTGTGGTATCTCCCTCCCTTGCTTAGTTGAGCTCTCTTCTGTTCATTAGACTGGAAGAGCCAGTGGGAGGCTACGCTGCCCTCCTTTTGTGCTTCCAGGTGTTAGGGATGCATAGGGAAGATAAGAGTCCTTGCTTTAGTCTGGGATCTTATCTGGAACAAACCTCTCTGCTGATGTGAGCAATATATTCTTACAGCATTAAACAGTTTGATTTGAATTATTTTGACCACTGTGCTTTCTGTCTTCACTAGTTCTGGGGAATAATGGAAAGGAGGGAATAACCTGTCTGACCTTTCTGAGCATTGCATAAGTCTGAATTAAAGTGATCTTGCAAAGATCTCAGTCAGTTCATGCAATAAGTGAAATTGCAGCATTGTCCTGAGAAGGAACCTGCCTTGGCTGCTAAATTCCATTCTGCACCATCTGCAATATCAGACTACAGAAGGATCTGCTGTAGCATCAGGACACATTTAAAAAGGAACAGATTAAGCCATGGAGCAACTATTTTTTCAGGAAGATTTTTGACTTCTTGATGGCTGGTGAAGCCCACAGAATCACAGAATGGTTGAAGTTGCAGGGGCCCTCTCGAGGACTTCTGATCCAACCCCCTGCTGAAGCAGGGCCACCTAGAAAAGGTGACCATATCCAGACAGCTTTTGAATATCTTCAGGGAGGGAGACTCCAGAACCCCTCTGGGCAACCTGTGCCAGGGCTCAGTCACCCTCACAATGGAAAACTGTTTCTTGATGTTCAGACAGGACCTCCTGTGTTGCAGTTTGTGCTCATTGCCTCTGGTCCTGTTGCTAGGCACCACTGAAAAGAGCCTGGCTCTGTCATCTTTACACCCTCCCTTCAGGTGTTTATGTACGTTGACAAGATCCCCCCACCCCAAGTCTTTTCTTCTCCAGGCTATACAGCCCCAGCTCTCCCAGCCTTTCTTTGTATGAGAGATGTTCTTAACCCTCTTCGCGGCCCTTTGTTGTTGGACTTTCCCCATTGTGTCCATCTCTCTCTTGTACTGGAGGGACCAGAACTGCACACAATACTCCAGGTTTGGCCTCACCAGTGCTGAGTAGAGGGGAAGGATCCCCTTCCTTAACCTGTGGGCAACACTCCTAATGCAGCCCAGGATACCAGTAGCCTTCTGTTGTGCAAGGGCACATTGGTGGCTGATCTTCAACGTGGTGTCCACCAGGACTCCCAGCTCCTTTTCTGCAAAGCTGCTTTTCAGCCAGGTGGCCCTCATCGTGTACTCATGCATGACCCATGAACATCACAGTGGTATGGACTGTCATCAGAGCAGGCAGGATGGTCCTTAAGTGTTAACTTATGAAGCAGAAGTCTGGAGTTCTTTCCCAGAATGTGTCAAACCAGTTTTTCATACCAGTCATCACTTTCTCTATCCACTGAAAATTCAAAATTATCATTTGAAAAGCATTATGAGTTCCTTGAAAGAAAGGCTTCGTGTATCTGAGAATAGAATAGTTCCAGCTGGAAGGGACCTAGAAGGATCATCTAGTCCAACTGCCTTATCACTGCAGGGCAGACCAAAAGTTAAAGGATATATTATTAAGGGCATTGTGCAAATGCCTTTTAAACACTCAGGCATGAGGCCTGTTGGCCACCCCTCTAGGAAGCCTGTTCCAGTGTTTGGTCATCCTCTCTGCAAAGAAGTGTTTCCTAATATTTGGTCTGAACCTCCCCTTACCTATCTTTGAACCATTCCCACACATCCTGTCGCAGGATACCAGGGAGAAGAGATCAGCACCTCCCTCTCCACCTCCCCTCCTCAGGAAGCTGTGGAGAGTAATGAGGTCATCCCTTAGCCTCCTTTTCTCCAAACTAGACAAATCCAGAGTCCTCAGCCATTCTTCATAGGACATTTCTTCCAGCTGCTCAGGAGCTTTGTTGCCCTCCTCTGGATGCATTCAAGTACCTTAACACACTTCTTAATTTGTGCGAGAGAAAGATTCCGGTTTCTTTAATTGTTCTGTTACTATGAATGGTTACATGCTGCAGTGTTTTTGTAGTCCCTGAAGAAAAGAAATTTTAAATTATTGATTGTTTTGACATTTTTGGGGGGCAGAGATAGGGAATGCAGGAATCCTGTGATGGGTCTAAGGCCAGCCTTCTCAAGGGACTCTGTATGGCTGATATTGCATTGAAGTCCTGGAATCAAAATCTGCTGGCTTGTCTGGTCAGCTCATGCAAAACTTTGAACGAAGCTATGATACAATATATTTTCAGGTATATGCATTTAAAATACCTGCTCCGTATCTGTGAATAAAATGTTAAGAGCTTTATGGGAAAATACAAGGAAACAAATTGATTCTTGATGCAATTTCATATAAGTCATTAATCAAATACATGTTGAGGGTGTATCTAACAACAGTGGACCAAAAGGCGTAATTTTGTTGAGTTGGGTCTTAAGGATTCAGCTCAATATCATTAGTTTTTTAAATGTGTCTCTTGTCTTCCTTGTTGGTTGATATGACCTAGTTAATGAGTTGCTAGCAGCTCTGTTTGGTACTAGCTTGGGTCACAGAGTGATGTGGTGCCTGAGATGTTGCAGTACTGCTTTGGCAGTGGATTGTAATTACATTGAATAAATGTATTTTATGAGGCTAGAGTGAGCTACTGTTTGTTTACTAAGACCACAGTGTATCAGGTAGAAATGTAGAGTGAAGAGGGGGTAACAAATTGATTGGCTTTTGATAAGACAGTAACTCTTTTAAGAAGTTTGTCTGAATGCAGCAGTTCTTCCTTCCATGGTGTCTCTGTTGCTGATGTGTAACGAGGCAGGAGGTTGATCTGCTTTCTTGGCACAACACAGGTCATGTACCTATTAAACTGGAAAATAGTCTGAATTTGATAAGAAGAAATTTATTAAAGACAAATGAAAAGTACTGCAGTTGGGAAGGTGAAATCAAATGCCTACATGTAAAATGGGGGATAACAAGCCAGGCAACAGAACTGCAGAAAAGGATCTGGGAGGCACTACAGTGAGTCAGAGACTGAATGTGAGTCAACAGTGTGGTGACATTGCAAAAAAGCAAATCTCATTTTAGGGTATATTTAACAGGAATGTCACGTGTAGCGCACAGGCGGTAGTTTTTCTACTCTAGCAGCCGCTGCTGAAGCCACAGCAGAGCACTGTGTCCAGCGTGAGCAGCAGAATCAGAAACAGTGGAAGGAGATGAGGAGAGTGCAGCCACAGCAGCGAGCACCACCTGTGAGGAGAGGCTCCAAGAACTGGGTTGGCTTAGTCTAGCGGGAAGATTGACGAGGGACATAAAAAGTCTTCCAATATTTAAAAGCTTGTTTTAAGAAGACAGTGATTAATTGTTCTATGTGTCCACTGGGGATAGGACAAGAAGTAATCAGCTTAATTTGTAGCAAGGAAGATGTGGAGATGGGTGCTAGGAAAAGCTTTATAAGCATTTGGATAGTTAAGCATGAAAACAGCTTTCTGAGAGAGACTGTAGTGCCCTCATCACAGGATGTTTTAAGAGCAGATGAGACAGAGAGACACCAAATTTTATCTAGGTTGTTTTATTATAGTTTTGACCAGTTCAGAAGAGGAATGGACTGCCTGAAGTCCCAATGTCTGGTCCCAACATCTCTTGCACGCCCTGAAAGGCAGGCTTCTCCCCTCACTGGCTGTTGTGGTGGGAACACAGGGAGGCAGGGCCAGGGTGAAACACTCCTTCTGCAAATGACCCTGCAGTGCCTTCCATGCCCAGGCATGATCCAGTTTTACACTGCATGTCCCAAAAAGGCCTGAGGGAGCTTGTGTGTTCACCAGTGTCACATTAGCATCCAATACTGTAAGTCTTTCTATTTCTGTAGATAACACACAAGCAGAGGGCTGGCCCAGCTTTCTGCATCCTTATAACTAGGAAATGGAAGTTATTCAAGACTCTTATCCTGATTACGGATTAATTTACACTGGGAAGATTTGGAGAAATGGAGATGGAAAAGAAGACTTACACTTCTGCTTTCACCTGTTAAAAACCACTGCAGGTTTGTATGGTGTGTCACAGTTATTACAAGATGATTTTTCTGTGCTCTTCTATCAAATGTAGTGGACAAGGGCAAGGATTTTCCTCCTTGCAACATCTTCCAGTTGCCTAAAGCAGAGTAGTGTGGATTAAGCATTGCAAGGAGGTGTGTTAGCACTCAGTGGATTTGAGACGAGGGAAACGAATGCCTGATTCAGTAAAGACATATAGTTCAATGCTTGTGGAAGGGGCTCATGGCAGTTCCAGAGAGGAGGATGTTACTTGGGGAGTGGGGCTTTTCTTCCCTGAGGGTTCAGCAAAACCTTTCAGTGGCTATACTAGAAAGTAATCCAAGACATACTATGTGGTGTGTTACCTCTATTTTCCTGGATCTTAGATTTATATGAACAGCCTGTCTGGAGCCAGTCGGGCCTAGGAGTGAATTTCTGAGCATCTCCAGTGCAGAGCGCTGCTTCCCCTAACAAAGCTTCTCAAAGAAGGAAGTTTCTTCCTTTTGGTTTAACAGAGTATCCAGGAATATATGCTTGTTGAACTTGGACAATGTTGGGCTTGGCCACTGTGTGTGTGCACAGTTTATAATATAACCATTTTCTGCCTTCTTATATAAACTTGTAGCTGCAGGCTCTTGCCATTCTTTAGAGTGGAGAATGAAGATGTTATCCTGTACTTCTTGGCACTAGAAGTGAGTCAGGGTTGACACACAAAAGTAGGAGGCAACAGTTTGTGTGTAGGAAGCTTGTTCTGTCCGAGGAAAATCTAAGGGTTATATGCAGGGCATTAGTCCTGCTGCATTGCAAAGCTGGTATCTTCTTCTGGGGCTGAGTTCACACACACTCACCATGTGGAGCATATGAAAAGCTCAGCAGATTCAGGCCTCAAGGGATGACCGGTGAAATGGTCAAAGGTAGGTTGAGATTTAATTTGTTTATGAGGCCCCATATTGCACCAAGTAATAAAGTGTTTATGAACGGTGCTGCGAAGTCAGGAGGGAAACATTCCAACCCAAGGAGATAGTAAGATATAACCTAATTATTGTTGTTATGATTATCACTGCCTATTGTGGTAGCACCTACACAATCCTCATTCAAATGCAGGGCAAAAAATGTTCCCTGCCCCAAAGAGCTAGCAAGCTAAGGATGAGACAGGAGACAACAGATGGACACAGATAACTGGGGGAGTACAGAAAAACAAGGATTGGTCAGCAGGATGGGTGGTATGATAGCATGTTGACAGCTTAGCTGTTGTCGAGCTTTCTGTAGGCATGTGGCAAAGGATTACAACAATAATTCAAGCTGCGGCCTTTGCTTCAGTGTTTTTGTGTGTGCATCTTCCATCTGTTTTATTTAAACAGCTTTTCTCACTTGATGAGGTTTTTCTGTCCCAAAACTTCCCATCATTCATCTGATGTAGGTAGGGAGACACACTGGTCCAGCAATGAAGTGTCCGCTGCAGTTTTATGGGAACCTGTAGTTTTTTTATTATGGAAAGAGAATGAGAAAGTAAGCACAGGATTTTGATGCTGAGTGTTTAAAAGGATGCTGGGAAAAGACTGACAGGTCTCAGCAGGATGAATATCCAAAGTAAGTGGCATAACACGAGGTTTGTTGGCCCAAGTGGGGTCTTAGCAAGGTGATACAAAAACTGTCTCATGGCATTCATAGGCAACAATTTTGTGCATATAGGTTATGTTCTTGGTGGTGTATACTGGTGAGTGCAAGAGTGCCTGAAAATCGTGGAGGGCTCCGATTCAGCTGCACAGTGAGCAGTCATTCCAGATGTGTGGCTGTACCACGCTGCTGGAGAACTTGGGCATGCTTGGCCTTAGGGGCTCTCCCTTTGCCAGTGGCTGCATTCACACGTGTGCTTTATTTTGGGTGTCACCTTGAGAGGGCCACAAAATGCAGGATAGACATCAGGTAAGTTTAGGGTGTCCTTTCTGAATTTGAATTGTATCACTTTGTGTGGTGCTATGATGTCCTCTCTCTTTTACTGTATGGTTTGTTATCATCACACAGTATACCAACATCAGGCATGTTATAAATGTGCCTCCTGTTAACCCTTATGTTGCCAACACCCATCTCCCACTTTGGCCTGCCATGCCATTTGCTGTTCAGCAGCCCAGAGGTGATCATGGGCCATTAGATGCAGCTGCATGTTTTACAGCATGTGTGTAATGGTGAGTAGTTAAAATGGTCTAAAACCTAAAGCTTGAACTGTCCAGTCAAGTCTTTTTTTAAGTTATTCAAGGTGAAGTTGTTGCCAGGAATCCTCCAATACAAAATGAAGAATTATAGGACCATTAGTGCTAGAACACATTTTTGGGGCAAGCGTTTATGGAAAAGGGAGTTGGCTGTTTTGGGGTTTATTCCTGGCTCTACTACGGAATTCTGTGTACCTCTGGAAACAAGTAATTTAAAGGACTGTGTTTTTTGGCTTGTAATGTCCCCATGCTTCAGTTTGTCCTTTATGATCACTTAATGGATGGTCAGGTTTCATAGCTGCTTGTAGAGTTTTTAGGTTTGGAGCTGAAGAGTATGGAGAATGAGGACCAAATATTCAGCTCTTCTTGAGCTGAACAATACCCAGCCCTCCCAGCTTCTTCACATGTCATGCTCTAGCCCTTAACCATCAGGATGGTTCTTGCAGTGGTGAAAGCTAATCATATACTGAACTGTGTTGGCAAAAGCATAGACAGCAGGTCAAGGGGTGGGGTTATTTCCCCATACTCAGCACTTGTGGGGATTGCATCTGCTTACTGTGTCCAGTTCTGGGCTCCCTAGTTCAAGACAGATGTTGACAAAATGCAGCAATTCTAGCTAAGAACCCCCGAGGAACATAGTAGTTGGCTGCCATTGGGTGGCTGTACCACTGACCACTAGCCTTTGAGTACAGTGGGTCCAGTCAGTTTTCCATGTGCTTTTCAGTACACCCATCTGGTTCCAGCTTTCTGTAAATCATGGAATCATAGAATATCTGGAGTTGGAAGGGACCCTTAAGGATCACCGAGACCAACTCCTTGCTCCTCACAGGACTACTTAAAACTAAACCATGTGACTAAGAGTATCATCCAGATGCTCCTTGAACTCTGACAGGCTTGGTGCCCTGACCACTTTCCTGGGGAGCCTGTTCCAGTGACTGACCACTCTCTCAGTGAAGAACCTTTTCTTAATGTCCAGTCTGAACTTCCCCTGATGCAGCTACATACCATGGTTTACAATTATACTACTGGAGACTCTTTCAAAAGCTGTGCTCTCCTTTTCTTCATTGGGCTTGCCATCTCATCACAGAAGGCAATCTGGCTGATTTTTTCCCTGGGTAAATTCATGCTGGGTGTTCCTAATCACCTGGTCATTCGTGTGCCTGGAAATGGGTTCCAGGAGGATTTGCTGCATAACCTTCCTTGGGCCTGATGTTAGGCTGACCAGTCTATAATTCCCTGAATCTTCCTTCTTGCCCTTTTTGAAGACGTGTGACATTACCTGTTTCCAGTCATCAGGAGCCTCCTCCAATCACCATGACCTTTCCAACATGAATGAGAGTGACCTCACAGTGACATCAGCCATTGTTGCATCCCTCAGTGCTCTTGGGGCATCTTACCTGGTCCCAGGGCCTTGAGTATGCCCGGTTTGATTAAATGGTCCCTAACACACTCTTCCTCTGCTGTGGGTAGTTTTTCAGTCCCTTGGATCCTTCCACTGGGCACATGGAACAGGAAGGCTGACAGCAGTCATTGCCAGCAAAGACCAAGGGAAAAAAGGCATTGAGGACCTAAGTGTTTTCCTTTTATCGCTAGTCCCCTGTCCCATTCCGCTTTGGGCCCACAATTTCCTTAGTCATCTTCTTGCTACCAGTGTGCATTTAGAAGCTCTTCTTGCCGCCTTTCATGTTCTGTGAATTTTCATGCAATTTTAAGGTTTTTCTAATTTTCATCCTGACATGCCAAGGCTGAGTTTCAGTATTCCTCCTGGGGAGCACACCTCCGCTTTCACCTTCCATTTGCTTCCTTTTGTGTTGGAGCTCTGTCAGGAGTTTCCCGTTCAGCTGCCTGCTACTTTCCACACCCGCTTGGCTTCCCACACATTGAATTGGACTGTTCTTGTGCTTTGAGGAGTTTGTTCTTTAAGATCAAGCAGGTCTCCTGGGCCCCTTTGCTAGGTTATCCCATGTAAGTGCTCAGTGAATGATTTCTTAAAGCTCTCCAGTGATTCTTCTGTCACCATAATTGTGCTGGGAAAATGGTTCTGTTTGTAAATTGATTTATATGTCATTTCAGATTTGGTTGTTCTTCTCTGTAATTTTTGTCTCTCTCCATGTTAAACACATTATACCTCTTCTCTCTATTTCCAAGCAAGTCTTTCCTGTCTGCTTTATAGCCTCTTTTTACCGGACTCTGTCCAGATGTTTTCCTGTGCTTTATTTGATTTTTTTTGTTGTTTTTTCATTTTTTCTTTTTTTTTTTTTTTTCCTGACACCTCACTTCTTTATGCTGTCAGAGGTAAGTAATCAAATGGAAAGGGCAGGAACACAAACTTTTTTTTCATTCTGCCATTGAGTTATTTCATGACAAAAGCAAATTGCTATCTCTATTTCTTATCTCTAAAATGGGTCTCAAATTCAGTAGAAGGAGTTTAAATTCTTTTTGTTGAAGATCATAGACAACAGACTGATGTATTTAATCATGTTTAGGACACTCTTCATCTTGGGATTGGTTTAAGATTCTATCCCAAACTGTTCTCTCAGTTAATGGTTGTCAAACTTATCAGTAGATGCTGCCAACCTTCAAAATTCTGTGCAGTGCACAATACTTTTTTCCTTAGACTTTAATAACATTGCTGTTGACAATCCACCTGAAACGATACTGTGGACTAACTATAGATTAATTGCCAAGACCTTGATGATTGCCACATATTTAGAAACTGAACTAATAAGTTGCATATTCCATGTAACAGTGTTGCCAGCCCTTCATGGAGATTCTGTGCCATTGCTCGAAAGAGTAAAGACACAGGTTTCTTGTTTCAACCTCTTCCCCCTCAACTCTCCCATGATTAAAAGAATGGGCATCTATCAATACTCCAGTCCTCCAGACTCTATGGAAAAAAAATCCAGCTTTATATTGTAGTTGCATGGAAAGGAGACTAGTCTTCGTGACTGTTAATCTATTTAATTATAATACTGTATTCCCCAGTCATACACAAGAATCTTGTTGTGTGCGGTGCTGTCCAAATGTAGAGCAAAAGGTTTTCATTTTAAGTGATTTGTGTCTCTAAAGCGTGCCCCTCTGTGGCCTCTAATAAAGATATCTTTCTATAATTGATTGAGCCTCAAGTACTGCACCCAGACAGAATGTCCCAGAAGACTGTAACCTGCTGGAAGAAGTGAGTGAGATCAGTACTTGTTAGTATACTAGAGGCACACTATATGATACCAAGTGCCTGTGTGCTTTCCCAGTTCAGGTATGTGTTGCAAGGGGCAGGGAGCTTAATTTAGAAAAGTCTCTAGATCAGAAAATTACTTGTACCTTCAGACAAGTCTCTTCTGGAATTAATATGGTTGGAGAAGGGTATGCCGAGTGCTGTGGAAAGGTGCTATGAGAAGGAGTTTAAAGGTGGTATCTGGGCATGCACACAATAGTAAAATATTGGTTAAACGCCCTAGTTCATTTTGTGTGTATACTGGCCTTTCCCTTGTATTCCTTTTCCTGCGCTAGCTGCTTATGGTGAATAGTGGCAGTATGTGTGTCTGTCTGTAAGATCTGGTTTTACAGTAGCCTTGCAGAGAAGGAAGAGAAGACAGGTTGGGCAGCCTTTTCTTTACATCTCTGCTGAAGTCAACCACATAGTACTTATTCTAATGCTGTTGGTGTTGTGTCTAATCTGAAACGTGAGCAGACATAGGGCTTAGTAAATTGATGACCTCACTGTCTTCCCATCTTTCTTTCCTGATAACTAGATGGCTAAGAGGCTCAGGCAGTGATAAAGCTGGAAAACTCAAGCTCACATAAGTAAAGCTTGCATTTTGGGTGGCTTAGTATGATTAATTTCTTCCCTGAAGTCCTGGCTTCGAATCCTGGTGAGACCATAAGTGGAAAAGGCACGTGAAGGTCTTCAGTTATTCCCTGCTTGGTGTTTATCTATATGGCAGATGTAGCCCAGGAAATTTGTTGTATGGCAGGCCCAGGAGAATTGAGAGGATTGTGAGGACGGGTTGTCATAGAAGATGGCTCTGTTTCTTTGGGCTGTTTGGCACACAGCTCTCCTGTACTTTCCCAAAAGCCAAGCAGGCATGTGCTCAGACACTTGCAAAGTGTGCACATTTGCACACTTGGGTTGCGCAGCCTTCCTGAACTCTCTGCCCCTGTGCCTAGATGGCACTTGCTGGCTCCTGCTGTGATAATATCTGCTGGCTTCTGCCTGTACCCAGCGCAAGTGAAGCCCTTTGTGGGGCTGAGGCTCATGCTGGCTGCAACAGTGTTTTTGTAAGGCTCAAACTTTTATTCTCCACCTCATTCCTTTGAACTCTGCCCACTGCTCTGTGAATACTAACACCAGCCTATAAATTATCCAGCAGGGCTCTGGCACTTTAGCAGCCTGTGTTTTCAGTGGCGTGCATGCATAATCGATCCAGTAGACTGCCTCTGCTTTTAACTCGGGTGTTTTTAGAGACCTTAGATTTTTCAGAGTTTTCAATCACGGCTGCCTGTATGTTCATTCACTTCTCTGCCTGCCTTCTCCTCTGCCACACCCACACACACCTTTGCATCTGTCTAGGTAGCATGTCATGTCACAATGTACCCTGTGATAAGTTTAGGGGTGATGCTATAGGCAACCTTCCTGTGAGGTGTGGGAGCAACAGGTCATGGCAAGCAACTTTCATGTAGAGTATTATGGATCAGACTTTGAAAGGCTCTATGTTGAGTCACTAGTTGGGGGTTGGGAGTGTGCGTGTCTTTGTCCCCTGGTGTGCCTTATCAGTCAGCCTACTAAGCAGGTGCTACTCTCCTTTTCTTCTCATTTTCCAGGTGAAACTCTTAGCGTCATAAATGCTGCCCCTGTGATTCATTGCTCTTAGCTTCTTTAAGTAGCTGGAAAGTCGCCTTACACAGTTGCCTGCTGACTGCGTGTAGAGTTTGAACTCTGAAGAAGTAAACGACTGCTCTGCTATTTGGCTGCTGGGGTTGACTCCTCTTGCCTTGGAACTTCTTGGTGTCCTTACTTAACTCTGTCCACAGCCAAAATGTTTCAGCTGAATCTTTTTTCTCTTATGTTTCTAGGGATGAGTTGCCCCAGAACAGTCATCCCAAACCTTTGTCTGAACTTCAAATGGAGTCAGCCTTGACTGTCAAGGCTTCACTTACCTCTTCCAATCAGTTCTTAGTAAGCCACCCTCTTAACACTGGCATGTCATAATGCACCCCTGCAAAAATGTTTGGTAATTGCTTGCTATATGAACAGTCAGTTCCTAGTGAAGGAATGTGCTGTTTGAGAGGTGAAGAAGATAGGGTATGGGTTTGGTGTTTGTGTGATTGGGAACTGGCAGTGCTAGGACTCAAAGGAGCAAATGGGGAAAATTAAAGTAGTCTAATAAATGATTTAACTGTAGAGGTACTGGAGACATGGTTGTGGCTAATAGCATAGATGGCAGTCTGGTAGCAAAAGAAGCCAAAGGAAGTGGGTGGAGAATAGGTAAGAAAAAGGAAGTTTTAAGAGCAAGAGAGAGAAACGAGGAAAATTACAAAGCTTTCGGTGAGGCAAAAGGATATAAGGAAGTAGGAGAGGCGGGAAGGGAGAAGGGCTAGAGAAGAAATTTTTGAGTTAAGAGAGTGAATAAAGAGCGCAGAAGGCAGCTTTCTGATTTATGAAGTGTACATCTAACAGAGCTTCGTGTGTGTGTTGACCCCACTGACATCTGCACAAACTGCACAAGAGCCTGGCTGACTTGGCACAGAAAGGGAGAGGGGAGAGCCAGGAGGCAGCACTGGAGGAGGTGCCTGGAAAGAGCAAGGTGGGAAAGGAGACAATCTCTGGGAAGGGAAAGAACACCAGGCAGTGGGTTGGATGTGGGGAAATGATGGGGAAATGCAGAAGGGAAAAATTAAGTGAGACGAGACTCCTTTCAAGGAGGAACAAAATCCCAAAAGAAATGCAATGCTTTTAATATTTTTATTCTTTGATGTAAAAACAACCCCCAAAACATTCAAAATGCCTTCCCCCTAGGTGTGTGATTGGAGAGGTAGGTTGCAAAATGAATCATAGATGTCTCATGTTTCTAGGGTACAGTGTGTGAAAAAGCAGATCGCATGCTTTACTTAAATAAGAAAAAAGAGACTGTAGCCAGTATTGACATTGTCTGTTGAATGTTGAATACGTTTTTTGTGCCTGATGGGAAATGTGTGTTTATTTGAGGNAAAGATTTTCCTTTTATCTGGTGGGACTTTGCCACCTGAAACCCTACTTTTTGTGTGTGTGTGTGTGTTGTTTAAGGAGTGCCCAGCAGCTTCATTTTACTTAGCTGAAAAAAAGAAGTGCTCTCCTTGGGCTCACTTGCTAATATTTGAGTTACTGCAGTTACATTTCCATATGTATTTTTC
Source organism: Scopus umbretta (assembly GCA_013400535.1). Taxonomy (NCBI): domain Eukaryota; kingdom Metazoa; phylum Chordata; class Aves; order Pelecaniformes; family Scopidae; genus Scopus; species Scopus umbretta. The sequence continues at coordinate 74,668 of VZTL01035438.1, read as the reverse complement.
TTTCCCTATTTGCATGGGTCTAATCCAACTGAACTAACAGTGAATCTGACTGCTTACAAGAGAAACAGTAAAACTGACTTGACACAAAATACTGTCAAATGCATGGAGTAGGCATTTAGGTGAAAGGCATTTTCCCTTCTAATCCTTCAGTTCTCATCCTAGGTGTTGCTTGTAACAATAGCAAATCAAAAAGTACTCAAATAGAATAATGAATATTTTTTTTAATTGGTAGTGTCCTTTAATGGAATATAATTTTCCAATGACAGCTTATTTTAGGATCCAAGACAAATAGCAAGAAAGCTTTGTAGGTGTTTGTTGTAAATTTTAAATATGCTTAAAATCAGTCTAAGTGCAAGTTTCTAAATTTTAAAGCCTGCTGGGGAAGAAGATGCCAATTTTTTTATTTGATTATTATCAACTGTCTTGATCCCACTCTGTTGGTGGGTTGTTGTTGTTGTTAGTTTGGTTTTTTTTTCTTATCAAAATCTGTGTCCATGGTGAAAAGGTTTGAGGAATCGTCATTTTGGACCACTTAAATTATTGGACAGTCTAATAATTCATAGTGAGGAGAAAAACATGTGGATCAACTACATAGAGGATTGCAGAAAATGAAGAACATGGAAAAGCATTGTGAAGAAATGAGGAGGGTGCAGATTTGTATGGGATAAGGGCATAATGTTCCTTTTTTCATCTCCTGTACTCTTCAAATATTAGAGTCTGACCAAGTTCCTGGGAAGGACTCGGCAGGCAGCTTGCAACGGAAGGACAAAGCACGGATGTATGGATTGGGGAGGGAGGATACTGTGGGCACAGCCCCAGGTATGGACTCCAGGTAGCATTATTACGGTGTTACTTCTTCATTTCCCACTGTGGGTCTCTGCAGCTCGCTTGTGGGATGTCTATTGCAGCCAGTCCTGCACCTCTTTCCTGGGGCTGGCTGCATCTGTTCTTGGTTCATTTCCTTCTTTGGGGGAAACTGTGGAGTCTGCAAGAAGATTCATGCTGTCCCTTGCCACTTTTCTTCTGGATGCCACTGCTTTTCGAAGTCCCTAATTACGTTTTCTTTGGTTAAAACTCGGAATGAAAACCACACTATCAAATGTCCAGCCTGAGGCTAGAATCTGAAATTGTGTGTCCTCATCCCTCCCTGGCTTCTGTGGATGGAAAGGGAGAGGCTTGTGCATGCGCTTGGAAGAGCTCAGCTTTCTCTGCTTGGTGTGATAGTGGAAGGTCTCTTGGGCAGCTGATGCTGGCTGGTAATGCCTGCTGGCTGTGACGAGGAGGGCAGAGGCTTGTTTTGTGGGAGTTGGTATGGGAACAGGAAAAGAGTGAGGCCCAGCAACTCTGCTGAGGATAATAGGGAAGCACAAAGTTGGAATGACTTGGAAATAGCATGTATGATGCAATTTCTTAGTCTGTGCAACATTCCATAAATTTAAAATATAAGATCTGCCTGTGATCCCTCCCCTCTCTTCTCTGATGAGGGAGGAGAGGAAGTTGAGCGTGCAAGGGGACACTGTATGTGTAGATTGAGACCCTGAAGACACCAGTGAGCATGTAAGTATGTTGAAAGAAATGAGGCCTGCAACACCAAGAAAGCAAAACTATGGGAAAACTTGTGAGCGTACTGCCTTCTTCAGCTGAGAGAGCTTTATCATATCTGGTGGGATTTTTCTGTGCAAAGTAACTGGTGAGGCTTACTCTCCAACCTGTCCCTAACAATAGAGATATGTTTTATTGATAATAATTAGCACTCTGCTGTCTTATTCTTCTCTACTTTAGTATGCATGGTTTGTTTTCATCCCCTTCCTATCCACTTCTTCCATACTGCCTTTCTTTCTGCATGAATAAAAACCAACACGAAGTGACGAAGGCAGTAAGGGTCTCTCTTCTGGAGATAGCAGGCATTCACTGTATTCCAACACGGAGAGTTCATGCAGAGTTATTGGTTTACACATCAAGCTGGTGACTTAAAGAATTAGCAACTGACCATCCTAGAGGAGAAGGAACAGGGCATGCCTTTTTGCCAGCAGTGCAGCTGCTTTTGCATTGGTAATGGCTAGATGAGGTGGACTTCAGCTGAACACATCTCCTGTTTCTTTGAGAGAGGAGACACTTTGATTTGTCTGAGCTCTCCTTGGATGTCAGCTGTTGAAATATATGGTGGTGAATTATACATATGCAAGATGTATGAAGTGAAGTTGAACTAGATACTTCTTGTGATATTATTCTCTGGTTTCCATGTTTCTCTCTTTAGCCAAATGTTTCCTTTTGATGAGGGCTGTGCTGCCTGTAGCATGTTCTAGTCAGCTGAGGCTCAAATCATAGAATCATAGAATTGTTGGAAAATCTGAGATTGGAAATTGCTGGAAAATCTCTGAGATCATCTAGTCCAACCGTCAACCCAACAACACCATGTCTACTAAACCATGTCTCGAAGTGCCACATCTACACGTTTTTTGAATACCTCCAGGGGTGGGGACTCCACCACCTCCCCGGGCAGCGTGTTCCAATGTTTGACCACTCTTTCAGTAAAGACATTTTTCCTAATATCCAATCTAAACCTCCCCTGGCGCAGCTTGAGGCCATTTCATCTCATCCTATCACTACACCCTCCTTTCAGGAAGTTGTAGGGAGCAATAAGGTCTCCCCTCAGCCTTCTCTTTTCCAAGCTAAACAATCCCAGTTCCCTCAGCCACTCCTCATAAGACTTCTTCTCCAGGCCCTTCACCAGCTTCATTGCCCTTCTCTGGACACACTCCAGCACCTCAATGTCCTTCTTGTAGTGAAGGGCCCAAAACTGAACATAGTATTCGAGGTGCGGCCTCACCAGTGCCGAGGGAGACAATTGCTTCCCTACTCCTGCTGGCCACACTGTTCCTGATACAAGCCAGGATGCTGTTGGCCTTCTTGGCCACCTGGGCACACTGCTGGCTCATATTCAGCCAGCTGTCAACCAGCACCCCCAGGTCCTTTTCTGCCAGGCAGCTTCCCAGCCACTCTTCCCCAAGCGTGTAGCGTTGCATGGGGTTGTTGTGACCAAAGTGCAGGACCCTGCACTTGGCCTTGTTGAACCTCATACAATTGGCCTTGGCCTATCAATCCAGCCTGTCCAGATCCCTCTGCAGAGCCTTCCTGCCCTCGAGCAGATAGATGCTCCCACCTGGCTTGTTTTCATCTGCAAACTTACTGAGGGTAAATGACACTTGGTTTCTTGGCACTGCACCAAGACAAAGACATTTTGCCTCACTGGGGATTATGGTGCAGCATTTACTGGGAGTAATGAAGTCAGACTGCGTGAGAAAAAAACATATGATCCTCCCTTCAGTTCCTTTGAGATGTATCATCTAAAGAAGTATATGGAGAAGCCAGCAGAACCTTCATAGTAAAAGCCACGCCGGAGTGTGCCACCCTAAAAAGCAGAAAGAAGCTGCTTCCCTGCCATCTGCTGGGGTTTTTCATGTTCCTGTGTCATACTTACAGTCTTTCATCGGTTCAAGGTTTTAAAAGCTTTCTCTACCTGTTCTTTCTGTTGTGGGCACAGTACCAAAAGGCACACCTGATCAGTGTACAGGGTCACCCCAGGAGACCTGGGTTAAGATTGAACCCAAGTCCCAGGCACAGCACACTTGATGATCTGTGCTTTTCTCTAAGGGGTGCTTTTTGCCATCTCACAAAGCAGCTCACTCAGATTGGTGTGACTGATGGTCTCCACTTAGGAGAAGCAAATGGTTTCAAGTCAAACAGGTTGGCCTGGATAGAAGCAGAAGTGTTTTGGGATGGAGCCCGACAGTGAAATAAAAGGCTTCAGGTTGTGTCTGCCATCAGTTAAGGGCCTGGGAGCTGTGGGTCAGCACAGCTTCCTTTTGAATTGTAGACCTTGATTTTCATTGTGGTGCTGTGACTAATTTATGTTGTTATAACCCTGTTGTGTGTCACCTTGCGCCATCTGCCTTCACGGGGTATCCCTCATTTCCCAGCCTTTTGAATCATTTTGAGAGCTGCCTTCTTTCTCAGACTGACCTGCCAGTGTTTATGTACAACAAATAGAGGAGGGTGGAATAGTCAGTGAAATAAGGCAGCATGAGCCAGCCCTCTAAGAAAAGGGGAAGAGAACGTTTCCTTAGGCTGAGCTTCTGTTTTGCCTTTTCTTTCACCGCTCACTCCTTCCTTGACAGTCCTCTGTGGTGTCATCTCCTTTAATCCTTGTGCAGCAAAGGTTAATGTTAATGCTGTGTGTGAAGGAAGGAGTCCCTGCTGGCACAGGAAAAGAATCATTTAATAAAAAAATAATCATTGATCAGTGGCTCCAATCTGTCAAAGGTCACTTATCGATCCATCTCTCATTGTGAGTCAGGCCCTCTGTTTTAATGACCTAATTCCCAGGTAAGTTTCTGTGTTATTTGGCAGAAGGGGTGCTAGGAAACCCTGCCTCTTATAGGAATGTCATTCTTGGCATGTCATGCCAGGGAAAAAAAAAAAGCCTTGCAGTAATCTCAGCTATCCATGCTTTAAAGTGCTCCCAGTCCTGCTTGTTTTGTACTATCTCAAGGAAATCTCAAGGAATTTTTGCTATCTCAAGGAAACCAAAAGTCGTAAGGATCATGGAGGTTAAATGTTCTTTTGCTGCTGGGGAAGTCGCTTCAGGCCAAAACTGAAGTACAGTAGCAGGGGTAATGTAGAGGAAGGCAAGACACTTGTGAAGCTGTAATTGTTCCTTGTGCCCTAATTTAGTTTGAAAGAAGTAAGGACAAATTTGAGAGAAGGCTCCAAATACCGTCAAATTTTGTTAAAAGTGTCTGGCAGGGATTCTTCTTCCTTCTGGCCCTCTAATATGAGCTGTAGGAGGGCACACAATGAGGTGTAAATATGTCACATTTCTGAGTGCTTACAGAGAAATTGAAGAGCAGCATGTAATCCACTCACTGCAATGGACAGCATTCACCGGCATTTCTAATATGATATCCCATTGGAAACCTCCTGAGATGTAAAAATCCTGTGGGCTCAACTAGATGTGGTGCTTGTAGGAGAATAAGTTTAACAGCATTCTCTGCAAACCCCAGCCAGATGTTGGTTGCCAAATACTGCTGCACCCAGATGGGAACATTCCTGATTGCCATGTCTCTCACTTGTACCCTATGCTCATACAGCACAAAAATACATAATCCAGTCTTTTGCACAGAGTCTTTTTATAGGCACACTAAAAGTGGCATTAAAAATATAGGGCTTAATTTATCCTTTGCTGCAAATGCTGCTGCATGTAATATTCATATTGTTCTAGAGTGCATATGCACAGGTAAAGTGGTTAGCTCAAAAGGCTGCAGCCTGCAGTGCACATCTGAATGGAAAGAGCAAGAGGAACCCAGGCCAGAAGGGCTGTGGCATAAATTGACAGCAGTGGAACCTGAGATGACATTTCATGACATGATACTGTAAAGTTAGTACAGGTTTTATGTCTTTATCTACAATTGCAGTTTCTGAAACAGGATGCAGAGGGTTGATCTGAACCAGAACAGGAAGATGCCGGACTGGAGATGCATCTGCTGTGGCATAGGCATCCTTGAGGTTTTGTCTTTTGCTCCAAATCTCAACAGAACACAGAGGAAGTTCACATGTCTTTTGGAAATGCCCAGGTTAAACTTCAGGAAAAAAGAGCAGCTCAAAATTCCATCTTCAGGCCTTGTTGGTGTCTTTGATTATAAAATATCCCCTGCCTTGAGCATCTAATAAAAAATTTAGGATCAAAAAGTACTTTCTAGCCTTACTGAAGCTGATGAAAATTGCTTCTGACTTCAGTAGAGCTGAATATTACTTTATTTCCCCTAATTCTTTGGATAACATTAATCACCTTCTTCCCCCAACAAAATGTAGACTCTCTACACTAGAACTTTGTGCATCTGAGAACAACAGTAATTGAGGGAGGATCTGTCATCTGCTGCAACTCTGACTTCTGGCCTTTCCTGTTGTCTTGATGGAGTAATGAACATCTCTACTTTGTTTCTTTGCACCCTCTTGGCTGCTTTGCTCTTAGAGGCTGATATTTAGCTCCTGAAGCGTTTCTCCTTGAATGCCATATATCTCACTGGAGTTTCCTAAGACATGTTGTGCAATAAATATATCGATACCCTCTGCAGGCAGGTATGGTTTGTACAGTTGTATTTCACTGTGTGCCATGAGTAAGTGGAGGTCACTGATTTTCTACTTCTTGTCTCTTGTGGGAGCAGGTATGTGTAGCATCTCTCCGATATTCCACAGGGACTAAGCTCTCAAATATCTGGTAGTGTGTGACAGGTGCCTGTGTGTGTCTGTTTGGGGTCTCTTCAAGCAGACGTGTAGAGTTACAGAAAGGCTATAAAATTTCTCTGGGGATTTCATTGCGAGCTGCTGGAGCGATTAATGAATAGCAGCAGGGTGCTATGTGGGTGTTTGCTCCAAGGCTGTCTCTGATTATACAGGACAGGGACTCACACTTTTTCAGAGAGAAGAAAAATGAAATAGTAGTATTTTTCTTGGGGAATTTTTTTTTCTCTTTCAGAGCGAACATGCTGACTTACAGAAGAGGAGTGCTGCTCCTCACTGGTGTGTGGGTGTCAGCTGAAGCCTGTACTAGTGAGCTACTCAGTGCTGTGGTTCACTGCAGACTACATAGGTAAAGAAAGATTTCAGAGAAGGAGGTTCTGCTCTGGCCCCTCTCAGGGTACGTTATTTTCCATGGTTATTGATGGTCTTGTAACTCTCAAGTGGCAGAGCAGAGTGGAGTCCTTAAGTGAGTTATGAAAGGCCATCAATAACTGTTGGAAATAACGTACCAAGAGCTGGTCCCTCTTCAACCCAGTTAAAAGCAAAACCTGTTTTTAGTCTTTGAATTGACAGAGTTTGTGGTTTGGTTAGGTTTTCACTTAAGGTCCTGGGGTGGCCAGGGTGGCTGGCTATGCTATGGAAAACAACTGCTTTGGAAGATGACAGAGGGGCAGGCCTGGGAGTGGAAAAGGAACTTCATTCTTTTTATTCTGACAACTGAGGGGAGGAGGAATGAGCAAATGAATTCCATGGCCTACAGCACAGAAAGCACAGAAATGTGGATATAAAGTGGTTTATGGGGTGTGTGACACAAGGGGACGCTATTTCCTGATAGGCTTTTTACTGCTGGTACCCAGCTCTGGGATTCAGGGTCTCCTCTAGTGGTACAGAATAATGTTCATCCTCACAGTGTCTGATGCAGGCCAAGAAGTATTAACTCATGGTGTTGCCTTAGCGGTACCATCAGCTATCAACACAATAATACATGGTTTTGCAATGATACCCTGGCAGGCCAGGGAAAGAGGAAACAACTGCAACCTTTTTCTTTTTTAAATTGAAAGATGTGGCAGATAGTTTGTAGCTACACAATATAACCATTGGCAAAGCAAGTAGGGAATAGGATCCACTACTTGAGCTTTGGACAGCTTTTGATTGCTGAATTGCTCTGTTACCTATAGAGAGCTTATGACACACAGTTCAGCATTGCCAAATTGCATAGAATTAAGTAGTGGCACCACACACTCTGTCCAGTTTATTTTGAAAGATAGTTGTTGCCATTAAACTAAGCAGAACATCCCATTGATGACATACATTTTTAAATTTTGTGTTGTATTTTTCAAAGCTTTTTATATGCATTAAAAAAAAGCCCCCAAACTGATCACAGGACATCTTTAAAATGACCTGGCCTGTATCATGACCTATGATCATGGAACTGTCAGCCTTAATAGCTTTATCCATTCCCCTTCTGTCAAACAGAACTAGTGTTGTTTTAGCCCTTTTCCTGATGTTGAGTTAAATTTTGTGATGCACAGTCAACTGCTTTAGATTAACATATGAGGCATCAGTTGATCTGATGGTCACCATCCTTGTGGATGCTCTTAGCTTATGATGAGTATGAGGTAACCTCATTTGGCTTAAGCCTTTCTTGTTACGAGGTGAATTGAATTGGATTATTTGCTGTTGATCGGGAACATAGACCCATGAACCCCTCAGCTGATGGTTGCTGTCTTGATAAGCCACAGTGCCTTAACTGTGTGTTTGTGCCCCTAGTATGTTAGCCAGACCTCGTATTCCTCCATTCAGTGCTGTCTCTTCCCCAGTGTTTTTCCTAGCTTATAGTAAGAGATTTTTGCATCAGAGACTTAGTACAAACAAGCTGTGATTGACCTTCTAAACCAAACAAGCTTGCATGTTTCCAATATGAAGAGACAGCAGACAAGCCACTGGCTCGAGGCAGAAGATGGAGAAGAAAGGGAGGGATAAGTATCAGAGGTGTAGGAATAAAGAACATAACCTTGCTATGTGGAGCAGAGAAAAAAAACAAACTTCTGCTTGCTTTGTCAATATGTCTGACATGTTGCAATACACTTTGTAGTGGGAGTCTCTGCTCTGTGGAGAGAGGAGGAGGAATGTGCCTGTGTGTATTTAGAGACCATAAATATTTGTTTTGTGCAGGTTTTAGATACTCTCTTTCATTGGAAGATCCCCAAAGTTCTTCTCAGACTTGGCATCTGTTCAGCCACATAAAGGACATGTGTGCATGTAAAGTCTGCTGTAGGAATCAGCTCTCCCTTGGGGTAAATGTGCTCTCATTGGTTACCCCTAGGCAAGGAAGGTTTGAATTTCATCTGGGAGTTCAAAAAGAAAAATGAACTGAATTAATGTCACGTGTGGGCTCTGGCCTTTGCCCATCCTGATTGTTTTGCCTGCTTTGTCCAAATTAGAGACTGCACTTCTCTGAGGGTATTTTCTAGAAGAAGCTCAATGCTCACTGTACTCTTGTTTTTTAAGGTATTCAATGTATTTTGTCCCTAGAGTTGGGCAGCAGGGCTGACTGGTTGAAGAGCATGCCAGTTGAACATGCAGAGGAGAGTTGGTAACATGGGGCATAGCTGCAGGAGATGACTTGTGGGTGAGGCAGGGATTGAGTTTTACCTGTACCTCTGGAAGGGCTTCTGAAGGTCGTAATTATGATTTTGCTTTGAAAGTTATCTGAAAGAATGCAACTACACCATCTGTTCATGCTTTCTTAGGATAAGTGCTTTTTGCCCCTTACCCTCATGTTAGACTGTTTACTAGATTTACTTTGCACCTTTGACTTCTAGTGGTGTATTCTTTTATCTAGGGACCAACGTTTCTCCAGATCATGTTAAATGATGACAAAGAAATGCAAAAATGGGTGCTGTGAAGGTGTCCCTGGGCTTTTACCAAATACAGATCAGACATTTTGGAGTTTACGTTTCACCTTTGCATGAGCCCGAGGTTAGGCTGTGTTTCCTGGCTAGGAAAATATTTGAGATCTGAATCAGCTGTCAGGTTCTAAGGGCTGAGTGAATGGGAGTAGAATTTCAGGTTTTCTGTTGATGCTTGTATCATTTTTACCTTGCCTTGTGATCCGTGGATTTTAAGGCCAGAAGTGGCCATTATAATGATCTACTCCAATTGCCTGTGTAATGGGAGAAGCTGTATGACCTACATCATATGCTCATATACAGTGAAGCTATTTTGGTGACTTAAAACATTCTTGGGAACAGTACACTGGAGATGGTTTCTCTCCCCCACCAACCTTCAGCTTCATCTTAAATCCTTTCTAATATTTATTGGCCCTTTGAGGCTCAGACTCTTCCTTATCATGTGTTTTTTACAATATTTACCTTGATCAGGGCAGGAACACAAGACTGCAGAGGATCTCCCAAGTCCTATGACATGCAGCTGTATGTCTTCTAAAGAAAATAAAACCCATTAGTTTTGTGATGTCTGCTTCTTTTCTGGAGGGATGGATGGCTATTTCAGAACAACAGTCCACTGATTGTTAGGAATGCCATTTTAATTCCCAGTATACACTTGTAGTCAGTTTATACACCTTTGTTCTGGTGCCAGTATGGCTCTTCAGCTTACATCTCTCTTCTTCCCTGTCCCCAAAGTACTTAGAGATAGTAGTTATCTCTCTTGGGCTTTGTCTTGTTAGGCTAGAAGTGCTATGTTGTCTGTTCTTGTGAAAATAGCCTCCAAGGATGAACGACACAACCCAGAGTCTTTCTTGAAACTTGCTTAGTCTGGCTTCCTCCTTCATGAGCACAGGTGATCAGAACAGCATTATGCTGTTTCAGAGCAGGTCTAACCAGTGTCTGGCATGGTGGCTGGAGGCGAGCCTCAGACATGGTAGGGCTTCTGGGTACTGCTGTAAGAACTCGTTGCCACGTTTGCGTGCAGATCCACCTGTCAGGACTCAGCACAGAACCCTCACACTTTAAATCTCTGCACAAATCGTTTTAGCTTAGGTAGTGTTTACAAAGCAGAAGGATCTGATTTTCATGGCATGGATGATGGATATTGGTCCTTGTGGTGGCATGGACTCAACTCCTGCTTCAGAGGCATTGGTGGAACTTCCTCAGCCCCATAGGTTGGGGATAAGGTGTAACTGGGCAAGTCAGATTTAATTCAGAAGCCATTATGCTGCTGCTTCCTATTAGTGCATCTATGTTAAACATCCACCTAATGTAATTGCATGGCCAAATTGATTCATGATGTCAAATAATCAGATAGAGAATACTCTTAATACAAAATAGGTCCTCCTTTAGCGTAATTGAGGGTCACACTTTTTTTGATAGTATGTGGATCTGAACGCGTCTGCTTTTGAGAACACAGTATAATTATATGTAATACTTCACATATAAACCTAAACATGCCTTAGATAAGGATAGATGTGAAATAGTTATATGTAAATATACTTCTAGTGTGAGATTACATATTACATATCAAACTATTTGAATCTTGTGTTGATAGTGAGGAATGAATATAATGAGAATGAAGCCCCCATAATCCAATGGTTAGCAACCTGCTATACCACTTAGACACACACAAGCCTATAGGGCCAGATGGGATCCACCCAAGGGTACTGAGAGAGCTAGCAGTAGTGCTCACCAAGCCACTTTCAATCCTTTATCAGCAGTCCTGGCTAACCAGGGAGGTCCCAGGTGACTGGAGGTTAGCAAATGTGATGCCCATCTATAAGAAGGGCCAGAAGGAGGATCTGGGGAACTACAGGCCTGTCAGTCTGTCCTCAGTGCTGGTGAAGGTTATGGAGCAGATCGTCCTGAGTGCTATCACATGGCACGTACAGGACAACCAGGTGATCAGGCCCAGTCAGCATGGGTTTATGAAAGGCAGGTCCTGCTTGACTAACCCGATTTCCTTCTATGACAAGGTGACCTGCTTAGTGGATGATTGAAAGGCTGTAGATGTTGTCTACCTAGAGTTTAGCAGATCCTTTGACACTGTTTCCTACAGCATTCTCCTGGAGAAACTGGCTTCTCATGGCTTAGAGAGGCTTACTTTTCGCTGAGTAAAAAACCTGCCTGGATAGCCAGGCCCAAAGAGTGGTGGTGAATGGAGTTCAATCCAGTTGGCAGCCGGTCACAGTTAGTGTTCCCCAGGACTCAGTATTGGGGCTGGTTCTGTTTCATATCTGTGTTGGTGATCTGGATGAGGGGATTGAGTACACCCTCAGTAAGTTTGCAGATGACACCCAGCTGGGTGGGAGTGTTGATCTGCTTGATGCTAGGAAGGCTCTATGGAGGGATCTGCACAGGGCTGAGGCCAACTGCATGAGGTTCAGCAAGGCTAAGTGCGAGGTCTTGTACTTGGGTCATAACAACCCCATGCAATGCTACAGGCTTGGGGACTAGTGGCTGGAAGGCTGCCTGGCAGAAAAGGACCTGGGGGTGTTGGTTGACAGCCAGCACTGTGCCCAGGTGGCCAAGAAGGCCAACGGCATCCTGGCTTGTATCAGGAATAATGTGGCCAGCAGGAGTAGGGAAGCAGTTGTCCCCCTGTACTCGGCACTGGTGAGGCTGCACCTCGACTACTGTGTTCAGTTTTGGGCCCCTCACTATAAGAAGGATGTTGAGGTGCTAGAGTGCGTCCAGAGAAGGGCAATGAAGCTGGTGAAGGGCCTGGAGAAGAAGTCTTATGAGGAGTGGCTGAGGGAACTGGGGTTGTTTAGCCTGGAAAAGAGAAGGCTGAAGGGAGACCTTATTGCTCTCTACAACTTCCTGAAAAGAGGTTGTGGCAAGGTGGGTGTCAGTCTCTTCTCCCAAGTAACAAGTGATAGGATGAGAGGAAATGGCCTCAAGTTGTGCCAGGGGAGGTTTAGATTGGATATTAGGAAAAATGTCTTTACTGAAAGGGTTGTCAAGCACTGGAACGGGCCGCCCAGGAGAGTGGTTGAGTCCCCATCCCTGTTCTATAATCCTATTGTGTGTGCGTACCACCCTATGATGTGATAATATAACAGAGAATTTAAGTACCTGAAGTCAGGAAATTGAGAGTTTCTATTCCTGTAACGCTACTAAACTCTCTTCTCTGTATGGTACGTTTAAGCCATAATTATGATAAAATCCACAGGAAAACACAAAATCTTACATCTTTACTTGGGGCTAAATCATGGTTATAGTGGGAACTGGATGTTCATAATCTCTGAATTTTACACAATTAAATACTCAACATAATAAATGTGTTTGCATTGTGTATGGCACAATTGTAAAATAAGAGACCTGCAAGGAAAACATTATTTATAGCATGCTGTGGTTGTGTTTCTTAGTATTGTGTTTAATGGTTTCCTTGTTCGAGTTTGAAACTTTGATGAACGAAGAGATGCCAGGACACTCTGATACACATCTCATCCCTCAGCAAATGCGTGTTGCATATTGTCTTTTTTCCTTAAGAGAAGAGGGGCTTTTACAATAGAGGGTTCTCCAGTTGAACAAAGATATATAACAAGATCAAATGGTTAGAAGCTAAAATACACAACTTTGAACTAGAAATAAGGTGCCCATCTTTAACAATTATGATAATTAGGCCCTGAAAAAATGTTTTAGGAGTTGTTATGAACTCTATATTAACAGAAATTTTTAAGACAGGATTTTATTTCCCCTCTACCCCCCTGCTTCAAACAAAAATTAATTCAGAGAAGTTCTCAGGCCAGATCACCCCAGGGATGTTCTCTGGCTTCATAATTTGTGAATCCTCCATGAGTCATAAACCAACTTTGGTTATACAAAAAAGATGATCTTTGTGGTTGAGAGAAACAGAAAAGTGTTTCTTCCACATGGTCCCTGTGTGACACTGGGAATCACAAAAATTGTCTGTGGCTGGCATTCCTATCTATAAAATGGATGTAGTATATTTTTCCCCATATGGGTGTAGAGAATTGAGATTCTTCTGTGCAGAGAAGCTTGGGATCTATAGGGCTGTGTCCATCTGAGTCCTGCTGGGTGTTTTTTTCCCTTAGATGTTTGCAAGTAGGATTCAGAGACACTTGTCTCTCTGGTGTTGAATAGTAATGGATCACCTGCCAGAATGTGGTAGGGCAGAGGTAAATTGGATCACTGCATTGTTTGATTGCCCACATTTCTGGCACGTGTATGTGGAGGCCAAATGAGTGGATGACCCTGGCCAACAGAACTGCTTTTCGATGCCTTCTTCATTTGCAAAGGCCTGTGTTCAGCAATGCCAGGCTGACTGCAAACCAAAACATGAGAGGGGAAAAAAAGAAGAATCCCTCCATTTCTGTGTGTGTTTTTCCAGGTGATTCAAGCTCCTTAACTGCCAGTTCTTCATCAGTCTGTTGTATCTGGGGCTATAATGGAAGCTGAGGGCTGAAATGGTGTGAATGCTGGAGATGGTGGTGTGATAAATGGGCCTGAAAGCTGTCGATAATTTCTCGGACAAGTGTTTGAGATCTTCACTCCTGCCCTCTTTCTGGGAAGATGGCATAGACATTGAAAGTCACCATGGTCCCTTAAAATGTGTGCACATAGAATTCATGATCATTGAGTCCTGTAACACGGGCAGTGAAAAACTTCTGCCAGAACATGGTAGGGCAAGGCTAGTTTACATTTCTGCCACATCACTGACATTCGATTCCTCCTTGCTCCTTTTCCCACCTGCTGCATGTGTAAAGTAAGTTCTTAGTCCCTTTTGGCCCTGGGGTTGCCCTTCCCAGCTGCATACTGCACAGCATGCTCAGCCTGCCACCGTGCACCATCAGCTTTTCAGGAGCTAATTGGATAAACCCTACTCTAGAGCCCATTGAACTTGCCTGTAACGTTGCTTAATTAAAGTGCAGAAAGTTTGAAGAGATAGCAAGTTAAGGCTTAATGCAATAACGAAATGACACTATTCTACCATCTGCTTCCTTCAAGATGTTAATTGCTTCCTCATATTTGTTTGTTTTAATTAGGAAAGAACCTTGATTAAAATGGAATGGGGAGGGGTAAGGGTAGGGGAATGACAGGCTGGGAAGAGAGGAAGAAGGGAGTGCAGGAGAGGGGGAAAAGAATGGAAGATGAAGGTTTGACCATGCTGCTGAGTGCTGATCAGCAGCTCTAGAATAGCCAACTAGGAATAAATATTTTGGCACTCGTGGATACAGCTTAGACAATCAACATAGTGTTGTGTCACTGAGAAAGTGAGATGAAAGGAACAAGTGAAAAAAGCAAAAGCATTTTTCATGAAACAGTCTTTGTTACAACTGCTTCTTACCCACTTCTGCAGAATCTTCTCTGATTTTGCACTGTGACTGCAGCGCTTTGTTTTTTCAGTCTTGAGTAATAATCCCCATGGAAGAAAAGGTAACCAGACTTTTCCCATGCTCACTTGTTTTTCCCCCTCCCTTGAAGTACCATCCATCTGCATTAGGTTCATCTTGGAAAGACTTCAATTTCTTATGAGCAGCTCCAGATAAAAGCATTTTCTAATGATTGATAACCATGTCTGCTTGAAGACTAATGTCAGCAATTTTCTGAATAGATGACCAATAAAAGAAAACTTAAAAACAATTAAAAAACTATACTGCCCCATATTCCTAAGTAGTGGCTTTGGCTGAAACTTGAGGGATAGGAGCTTAGAAACTTTTAATTGGATTAAACTAACTTACTTTTGTCTCTCCTTTTTCTGTTTCTTTTTCTCCATGTCTTCCCCCCCATTCCCTTTCCCCTTTTTAACCCTCTTGAGAGTGAAGTCTGATTTCCCAAGCAAGTATGAATGTAATTAAAGTCAAACACAGCTCTTAAAAAAGGGAAGCAACTAATTTCTTTTCTGGGCCATTGATATTGTGGACAGATCTTGATAATGGAAAAGCACCAACTTGGGAGTGTGAAATCGGAATATTGGAGTCACTGAAATAATAAAATGCTTAATAGCATGATCAGCAAAAATGCTTGTTTTACAGGAGACTA
The DNA here is from genome assembly GCA_013400535.1 of Scopus umbretta. Taxonomy (NCBI): domain Eukaryota; kingdom Metazoa; phylum Chordata; class Aves; order Pelecaniformes; family Scopidae; genus Scopus; species Scopus umbretta. Next base: position 59,408 of record VZTL01035438.1, on the reverse strand, counting down.
TAGGCCTTGTGTTATTACCTCTTCTTCCTCACCCTGCTCTCTGACAGATGCTGCAGCTTTGACATACCCAAACCTACTGTCCCAGAACTCTCACTCTTTTTTTAGTTTGCCACTTAGGTTTTTATTTATTTATTTATTTATTAAAAAATCTTTTTCACTAGTGGAAAGTAGTTCCATTCCCTTCTGGCAAGCTTAGGAAAGCTTGTGGTCAAAGAAAAATCTTAAACTTACTTAATCTCTTACATAAAAATAGGAAGGAAAAAAAAAAATCCCCAAACCAAACCCCTCACCTGTCACCTTGAATGGATTGGTGAATGTTTTCTTTGATAACTGTGGCAAGTGTGTATGCTTTACCTTGCAGGCCCATCCCCTTAGCTTAGCTCTTACCTGTAGCATTGGCTACTTTGTTTTTTGCTGTTCTTGAGATTTCATCAGTATGACTAGTCACCTTTGTAGCAGACTATCGTATATATATAAACAATTATTACACAATATGTATGGACAAATATTCTGTGGTTGGGAGGTTTAGTACAAGGGTGGGAGCATGGCTTTTCACTTGTGGATCTCTGGTTCAAAATCAAGTGCTTTAATTTCATCCTTTAAATATAGTGTAATTGTTCCCTTGGGGCAGGATAGGAGTCTCACTGGATCAATTCTAAACACATTGCTTGGTGTTACGCACTTGAATACCTCTGAGATGTAAGCTATAAAAGAACCAGAGGAGAACCCAGGTTAGTAGCAACTGCAGATTAGACTGAGTGGGATGCTGGGGTACCTTGGGTTTTCTTTGGACATGTCCTATTTCTAGATTAATTTGGGTTTCTTTTTGCATTGTAAAACCCATCAAGATCCCAACTCACTATGATACAATTACCAGCTCCATTCAATTCTGGTCATCCCACCTAGAAGAAGTATGGAAAAAGTTCACTAGACTCTCAGTGATATCTCTGTGAAGTGATGCGGAAGGCCTGGAACTCCTCAGCTTGTGAGAAGAGGTCTAGGGCAGGGAGTGCTGTAAAAGCCACAGTGGTCTGGAGAAAGGGGATGTGGCCTCCAGTTCCTGGGTTATAGCCAGGACTGAAGTGGAGAGGATAGGTGTGGCTTTACTAAAAGTGTGTGAATATGTGTTTAGGTGTTGAGAAGCAGGATGTAAAATGACTGAGCAGGAGGCAGACTTCCACTCTAGCAGTGGGCGGTATGAGATGGCACTGAAGCAAGAATCTGGTGAGGAGGAATGGAGGGAGCACACACCAGGCCCTCTTAATGCAAAGTTACTGCAATAAAGATAGGCTGATTTCAATGTGCAGGGTCTTGTGTTTTGAGTGTGAAAGTACTGAAAGAGGATGTGTGCTGGCTGGGGTGGCTAGAGGCATCAAGATCTAGCTGGTGTCTTGGGAAAAACCTGCAACAGAGGAATTTTCTTAGCCTAGTGTTGCAGAGTCTGTTGGGGAAGAGTATCTGGAGAGGATAGATGTCCCTATGGGTTTTGGGATTCTTAGCTTTTACGGGTGTCAAGATTAAGGGAAGTTTGTTCTTCAAGTCTGTGAAATCAATTGTATCAGTGTGGCATTTTGTGGTTTGTGGTTGGGTTTGTTTGTTTGTTTGTTTTTTAACAGCAGTACTGCTTAAATAATTTTTCTGACTTTATTGCTATTACCTACCTAAATAGCAAATATTCTGCTGAACACCACTATTGCCTTCCTCCTCTGCTCAATCATGCACTCTTGCCTCTATGGTACTGTTACCTCAGACTTTATTTTCATCATCATGAAACAGCCTGCAGTCCTGTGGTTTAAAATCAACCAGTTGTGTAGTGAATGGCAGGTGTAGTTTGGTACAGTTACAATCTTCATCTCTCCCACTAGTGGGAAAAAGCTGTTGGGAATGGATATTTTAGGAGACATACTTTGAATGCCTCTAATTCTGCTGCCCTGGACAAGCAGTGTTTGTTATAGTGAAGCTATATAGGATTCTCTTGGGAGACATCTGACAGAAAGCCAACAGTGAGCTGTAGTCCAAGACAACAGACTGGCTCAGTGCTGCAGAGTAACTGTATACCTTTTATTGACATGTATTTTTTAACAGGTGACTACTTCTAGCCTGTATTTGTGAGGTAATCTGCAGTAGGCTGATGGGGTTTCCATATCCTTTCCCCTTTTCACTTAATTCTGCAGGAAATCCTACGTTAGGGATTTTGTAAAAGCAGTTTACAGTGATGTATGTCTTCCTTTTCCTGTAAACTGAGGAGGCAGTTTTACTTTTGCAGTAGTACATGTTGCACATGTTTGAAAACCAGCTGCTTTGAAAGCAGCTTTTAATTTTTTTAAAACAATGTTTGTAATTAAATGTATCTAAAACCTTGTATTTTCTCATAAGGCAAACTTAAATATACAGGCATGTGTTTTATAGCTTTTTTTTCCTTTGTTTAGATCCTAATTACATGTATAGTGGGATTTTCTCCTGTTAGATGCATGTCTTTTTAACTTGCCTTTATTTTTGACCTTTTAAAAGCCCCAGAAAAGTGGAGGAACATGCAAGAGTCTATAAAGCAAGCTTAAATAGTAGTTCTTAGCTGATCCTTAGTGCTGGGCAGTGCTGCGTACAAGAAGCCTGCCTGACTTTACACTGTTCCCTTCCTTTGAGCTTTTCATATGGCTTTCACTGGTGAGAAAATGGAGTTAAATGTACCCATTTTTCCTCCATATGGTCGACTGCCTGGTTTTGGAGCCCCGGAGATGAGTGTTCCCTTAAGGAGGTTTGGGGGGAAAAAGAGGGGTTGCAGATCTCCTGACTGAGCAGCGCATAAACCGTGAGCTGTGATTCCCAGTTAAAACACAGAGTGGCCAACATATAGATTCACTTGATTTGTATTTAAATGGGGAAGGTGAGTGGCCCGGTTTCCCATGTTGTATCACCGGAGGGAGGTATCATATGGCTGGGCATGGCAGTCCCTGGGGAGGTGCACACCATGTCAGCTCTCCAGGACTGGCCCTGAGGAGCTCGGGGGAACCTGTTGTGCTGTGAAAAGCTGCCTGGTGCTGGTGGAGTGAGAGGGCAGCTGGAGGTGGGTCACGAGTTGAGGCAGGTGAAGGCTTCCCCTCTCCCTGCCATTGCCCTGCCTTTCTCCCTGCCTGCTGAGTAAACCTGCGCCTCTCTGGGGCTGAGCCAACGAGAGTAACGAAAGAAAATCTGCTGCGTTTTATAGATGCATCTTCCCATGCTTAATTTGAAAGGGGACTATTAATGTCATAAAGGAAAATAGGTTGCTTTTATGTTAGCTTGTCTTTTGAGTGGGTCGAGCACTTTACAATCACTAATTAAACTTTACAGTGTGGCTGCTGTAGTCCTAGCTATACCCCTGAAAGAGCACTGTGCCTAAGGCCACACAAACGGGTCATGAGCTGCCTTCTTTTGACTCATGTAAGTACCTTGACTGCTAGAACATGAATCTTACTGCATGAGGAACTACTAAGCAGCAAAATATTGGCAGCTGATAACTAGGTACCATAGATAAAATGAGTTAAATTAATGTGTGATGAAGTTACACGGGGGAGAAGTTTGGCCTAGAATCTGGCAACTGGCAGGTTGCAGGAACCATCTGTTGCCCGTGGTACCAAGTAGTAATTTTCCTTAGTTACTTCTAAATCTCACTTACTCAACGCAATTTGCAAACAGAAGTTCTGCCAGGTTATTACGAGCACTTCAGGTATCTTCCTTTTAAGTGTTGATTAGAAAAGCTTTTCCCTCTGTTTCTCCCAGACTTTTTTTGTACTTTTTGTACTCACGACAGGTGTGGGGTGGGAGACTGGAGTGCTCAGTCTACCCAGGAGTGAGTGCTCTCGCTCGTGAATTTTTTTTCCACTCACATGTTTTAGCTATATCCTAGGCAGAGTGTCTCCTTAGGTGTAGAGAGGAGTTTTACTGTTTGTTCTTTCCTTGCTTGCCTTACTGGTGGGCAGTAGAAGAGTCATTGTTGCCCCTGGTTAGGGGGTTTGTGGTGTTTAATTTAGAAACTGGGGCTAATCCTGCAGCATTGCTCATTCGCTTCCAGTTTGCTATTGGCTAGAAAAGCTTTATGTGGAAGAAGGAGACACAAATTGGTGCCAAAGAGGAGCGAGACCCATCACTGCCTTGTCACCAATTTCTGGAGCTATGCAGAACTTCCCAGCCAGACGCTGAGCTGAGCGCGGGGCTTGGTATGAAGGGGAAAAAGTGGGTGCTGTTAGCAAGAACTGCTCATAATGTTTTTGTCAAAATAATGGCTTTTCAGACTGTGAAAACAATGTTAGCAGAAAGGATGTATTATTCAGAATGTTCAGGTTTTTTTGTTGAAAGGGAGGGAAATACATTTAAAATTGATTTGAAATGAAGAGTTATGCAATTGCTAGGAATGAAGCTATTTATATAGCAATCTCAATTTTCCCACTTTTCCTGTTCTATGCTCCTTTCCCAGAAGAAATAAAAAGAAACAGCAAATAATGACTGGAAGTTAATGTAACCAAAGCCAGGTAAATTAGAATTTTTCATTTTTTAAATTAAAAACAGAAAATTCAATGAAAATGCCTCAATATAATAAATGTGTTGTTTTTTTTTTTTTTGTTTTCACTAGTGGCTTACATAGCAAACAGTTGGCCTTAGTTAGCTGTATCGTTAATTGTATGGAGATTCGTATTTAGTCCAGCAAAGCACAAAATACGTCCCGAGTAGATACTGTACGGAGCTGTTCTCTGACCCACTGTTGCAACTGTACCCTGAGAGATTCTGTCCTGGGGAGGTGGCAGAATTATTTTCCCCTCTCTCTCTCTCTCTCTCTCTCTTTTTCTTTCCTATTTTTAAAATATGTGTGTTTGAATCCTGACTTGAGCAGGTTGAGTTGGGATTTTGAATTCGCAGCCCAGTCACTCAGAATGTCAATTGTCTTCCAGGGCACTGCACTGTGAGTCCCAGGGCTGGAAGCTTTTTAAAAGACCATTTGACTTTTTAAAGGAACACTTGCAGGAGGATATATATCTTTTAGGTCTTTCCAAATCTACCAAGTGTGATTGATTTATCAATATGTAGCAAATAATGCTTAAATAGACGTGTCTTTTCTAGTGGCATTGTAATGCTCCATTAGAAAATTTGAAATAATTTCTGAAAGCATTAATTTCCATAATGCTTCTAGTTTGCTTTTTTTTTCCCCCCTCCTGGGCTCACGTGAGGGGTTAAGCTGGCTGACAGGCTTTGCTTCCTGGGTCCATGGCCCTGGCATGCTGCTGCCTAGTTTGGGGTTTCCAGCAATGAGTTTTAATACAGGGGGATAATAGAAGAGTGCTGGTGCGGTGCCCCCCGTCTGTTTCTCAGGTGGTGAAGGGTTATACCCTGTTACACAATTTCTTAGGGTTTTTATCCACGTTAATTTAAAAATGTTATCAGGCAATTGTGCTAACCCCCCACCTTCCTGCAGTCATGCCCAAGTACTTCTGACAGCCAGGATGCGCTTTGGACTGTTGTAGCGGACATCTGCCTCTTTGTCACCCTACGTGTACGATGATTCCTCTTAAGCTTTGCTACATGTGCTCATTCTTTGCCTTCTTTGACTACCTGTCTTTTACTTACTCTGGGAAATGTCATTGCCTCATCATTAGGTGGTTCTACTGAAATAAGCAGATGAATCCTTTATACCTGATTTCTGTAAAAATCTTTTTGTTTTGCACATCTTAATGTTTGTTTCTACATTTCACAGTAGCAAGTCTCTGAGAAACTAGAGAGAAAACTTATAGGGCAAAATAGTGTGAAGCACATAAATACAATCCAGGAAGATGTACATTAATTAAAAAAAAACAATAACGAACCCCTATCCTGTGCATGGCTCCTCCCACTTTGGGCTCTTGGGCTCGCAGGGCTCTTAAGCCTAAATTTGTCTGATCAACAGCCTTCCTTTCAAAAGAGTTTCTGCCATAAGCACTGTATTTCTGTTTTGAAGGACCTCTAGGGCTTGGGGAGCCTACAAAGCCTTTACCAGAGCTGTCAGTCCTTGGTTGTAAGGCCACTGCCATGGCAGAGCGGCAGGTTAGTTACTCCAGCCTTGCCAGCAGGCTGTCTGGCTTAGGCGGGGGATTGCTTGGTGCACACTGACAGGTCACCACGTAGTGCTGCAAGCACAGGCCAGGTTGAAATGACTTCTTGCAAGTACAGCGTGCCTAGTGTATTTCTTACCTGTCCCATAATTGCTGCTTAGTTTAGAAACTGGCCCCTATCGTGCAAAGCTGCAAGCCATTTCCTTGATTCTGGAAAGTGTTCAATATCCTGAGCCATTTAAAGTATTATCCTTTTCCAGCCAAGACACTGACGCTTGAAGATTTTTGCTAGCAGTCTATCTTGGCAAAGATTTTCACTTCCATTCCTCAGCACGCTAGAACTGAGAAGCCTATCTGTGCATAACTTCTCATCATGTCCCCCCAATAACCCTTAGGTAGAAGTGGGGAGGGCGATGGGGTGGAGTGAATTTTGGCAGGAATTTTGTCTATCAGAAGATGAAAAGAGCAGAGAGCTGGAAGAATGCACTGATTTTCCATGGCAGGGGATTCCCAGCCTGCTGTTGGCGTATACACCCACAAAATAGCAACATGCTTCTGGAGCTAGTGGTGAGGGAGGAATGTGGTTCAGAAGGCAGACACCTAATCTAACAGGGGCTGTAGACTTCTAGAGTGCTTACCAGGTCACTGGTGTCTTTGCTCCCTTGTGCTAGTCAGCATCAGTCACTGCGAGAGCTTTGTGAACATGGATCCCTCACACTTCAATTCCGATGTCTAGCTGGGCTCCCTGAAAGGCGCTCCCATTTGGTCTGTAAAGAGAGCATCAGCTATTTAAGAAGCTTATGAACTGAGCTGAGCATTTCCTGCACTGCAGACACCTGTTTGCTCTGTTTGGGTTTTTGTGTTTGCTTTGTGGGAAGCAGAGTAGAAATTTTTGCATGGGATTATGAAGTCGCAGTAAAACATAGAGAGTGCTACATGTTGCATAATGGGAAAATTGACTGTAAATTTCCAGATGTCCATGGGCCAGCAGATTATAGGGAATGACTGAAATGAATTACTGGCCATACTACTGACAGGGAAGTCTGGCCAGGTGCAGTGTCCCCCTCTATGCATGTTATGTTTTTAGTAAAATAACCAAACTGATTGCATCTGTTTCTCTTCTCCGTAATTTACTATCACGACATTTAAAAACTTGCAAACTTCTCTGACCTTCTGGAAATCACGTTCAGGAGTGTAAAAATGTGTTGAACAAAGTGCAACTTGACTGTGATCTCTCTCTGAAGGAAAGAATGATAGAATGATTTTAACCTTTGTTCTTACTCTTGTCTTTCTGATAGTCCTTTTATGCTTTTTCCCCCCCTTTTTTTTTTTTTTTTTTTTTTTTTGTGAAGGAAGTACTATATGCCAGCTGGAATGTAGAGGCGTTTTAGTGCTAGCTCAAGTACAGAAAATCACAATTATTAATGTGTACATGAGCAGTGCCTGGGAGCTCTGTTCTTGACTGTGTTGTGCTAGATACTGTCAAACAGAAAAGAAACGGTTTTTGCTCATGAGGAACTTAAAAAATGCACATAAAAGGAAGAAGCAGATGGATAGACAGACAGCTAGGAAGAGCAAGGTGTTATTTGTTGGTGTTGCCCACCATTAGTTTTATTTTGTTGTTGCTTTTTCTGCTCTTTACCATTTCCTAATGCTAAGTAGCTGATAAAGCAGGGCAGGAGTGACCTTTTTCCTCCTCTTGCTCCAAATGCATGTCTCCTCTGAGGAGTGTCTAATACTAGCCTGTCTCTGCAGTATCAAATATGTTTTGGGGGAAAAGTAAACCCATTCTAGACTGTTAGTTTTAGGAAAATCTTCTTGGAAGCAGCCTCATTTTCAGGCATTGATGACATGCTCAAACTTCAATTTTCAGTAACGGTGAGCATATTTTTAAAAGACTTGCTTTTTATTAAAAGAAAATGGAAATACAGTGTATGTGTCAGATATGGGATCTGGAAGAAGTTTTGCCATTTATCAGTAACGTCAGCACTGCGAATTCACAGAATTCCCTGCTAACATTCCCTGCTGTGATGCATGCAGCTCTTGGCTTTGCTTTGATATATTAGGATCTGGTAGAATAAACAAAGCTACAGATCTGTCCAGGCTTCTTGGTGGCAGAAAGGAGAGGATGCAGGGGATGGAAGCAGACCAACTACAGAAGGAGTAAAATAAATGATAATGATTCAGAGCTCTCCAACTGTTGAATTTCAGAGTCTTCAGAAAAGCAGGTATTCTTCGTTCTCTTTTAACGATGGTGGAAGTGAGGGAAGGCCGGTGTTCCCAGTGCAGCTGCCATGGGAATTACAATAAAAGCTGTTGAGTTTTGCAAAAATCACTCTCCTGGTTAGTACCAGTGCCGAGATGGGGGAGTCTGGTTTCTCCTGCTTGGCAGTACAGAGCAATAACTGCTCAGCTGCTGCCAACGGTTCCTTTTAGCTAGTTCTTGTTAGTGGAGAGTTTGTAGTAATGGGAGTAATTAACACACTGGGAGTCATTTCTGTGTCCTAGAAGGGAACAGAAAGCCATCAGAGCAGCCCCAGACATGATTGCTCTACAGGGTTATTTTCTCTCTCTCTTTCTTTCTTTTCCATTGTGCTTGGGTTTTGATTTTTCTTCTTTGTGTTAAGAAAGCTGGAGAGCTGAAATGGTCTGTAAATTGCGTTCATGCTGAGCTTGGGCTAGGTAGGCTAGTTAAAGGTCACTCTCGTGGACTACATGGCCTCCTCTCATGGGGTAGGGAGAGTGTTTAAGAAGGGAGTCACAGTGTCCCTTGTGGCTTTTTTAACCCTCCTTCTTCCAGTGTAGATTTGAAGAGCTCTGGATCTGAATTAAGTTTGTTCAAATAAGCCCAGGAGGTGAAGACCTTGAAGGGTGATTATGATAAAATATTAACTCTTCCAGCAGCCAGATGGCTTCCCAGCCTAATAGCTCTGAAGTATGAGGCTGTGCTGCCATGGTCCCATGTTTCTTGTTGAACTGAGTGCATTACTAGCTTGCTTGTATCCCTTCTGAGGCTGCTGGTGGCATTTCAGCTGTGTGTCTTGCAAGTGCATGTGAGCTCAGCTCCCCCATGCATAGGTACCTAGTTTGGGTATTACACTGTTTCTGGAGGTGAGCTCCAACAGTAGACTTGTCATAAACAGTCATTCTTGCCCTGCTAGGTGAGAACTGGGGACAGGGAGAAGGGCAGTGGGCTTAACCTGTCTGATTGCAAACCATGTGCCCAAGTACGAGGAAACCAATGAACCACCTATGTACAGATCACAACTGACAGCGTATGCATGTGCATCTGTATATCCTAATCCATTACAGGGGAGTGAAGACAAAGGGATTCTATGTTTTTAGCCTAGCTTTTTAATTTTCTTTTTCTTTTAAGAGGACACTCTTGGATTGCAACCCTAGACCTCCTTTTCTTGCTTTTTGCTTTGATACAGGTTTTTTGCCAGTCTCCTAGGGAGCTCTGTGCTGAATTCAGATAAGGAGAACTGAGCAACTCCATATCTGCTTTCAAGAATGGAAAAGCTAAGCCTGCAAGGTATATCAATGGTGGGAAGAACCAATGAAAATAAGAGGATAAGTCTTCTCCTTGGGCCTGGGGTGGGGAAAACGCATGTGCGGTTCTCACAGTGATGTTAGACTAGACTGGCGTGAATACTATATCCCTGGAAACAATCCTGAAGAGGTCACCAAGTGCTGTGTGTCACCTCCAGTCCCTAATTTTAAGATGCTGACCTTCATGTGCATATGTGTCTCTACATCCAAGATAAAGCCCTAAATCTCTTTCTTTCCTCTTCCACTTCTCTCCCTGCAGCCAGTCATGTAAAATGCTGCATCCCATTCTGCCAACTTCAGCAGGACCTTTTGCAAGGCAAAGCCCCCAATTTCGATTGCACTTCCAGCCTCTTCTTTAAGGAGAGCCCATCTTACCTGACCACTGTGAGCAGTGCAGTGTCACCAAACTCTTCCCTGAGTAATAGAATCATAGAATAGCTGTCTGCTGCTGTCTCCAGCCTAGTTCTTCCAGCTCAGCTCTGCGGGCACCACCCCAGAGTCCTCTCCCATCATCCCAGCAAGGGGATGATGCCAGTGTCCAGATTTATAGCTGAGATGCAAATGCTGCCAGAGGACTTAAGAACTAAAGTAATCCATGTGGTTTTCTCTAGTCTCTTGAATTTCAAAGCCTCCATGTCCCATCTCAGTTCTCTGTAAACATCTCATAGGAGGATTTTTGTGTTCCTTCTTTTTTCTTTTCCCAGTGACAGTAGTGACTCACAATTTTCACATCTGCATTTTTCATTGGAAGGATTTTTTTTTTTGTTATTTTTTCCCCCTTCTTTATTAGCCACAGTTCACCTAGAGATAGACCAGGCAGAAAGATTTCTGCTTAAGAGGTAGGAGTCTTTGTGGAGACCCACACTCAAGGCGTGAGCCAAAAGGAGCACATTGCTCACTAGAGAATTGGATGAGTGAAGACGAACTGAATAAATACTATTAATTCCACGTTTCTCTGCCACTGGCAAGCTTGGCTTTTAATATCAGTTATTGCTTGTGAATCTTACTGGATCATTTCGAGCAGTGTATGTCATAGAACTGTAATGATCTGATTGCTGTGCTCTGGGCTGACTGTGGGGACACACATGCACGCAGAGCCAAATTAGGGTCCTGTTTACCCCTTCTGAAAACTCCTCTGCTTCATTAGGACCTGGGGAATAAAGCAAACCATTGGATTTTACTTTTTTTTTTTACAGTGAAGGCAAGGTCAAGGGTGAGTTCACATGAAGTATAAATACATGGATCCTGGGTGATCAATGTGTGGTTTTTCCCTCCACATGAAGTGTGGCATAAGGAATAGTTTTGGTTGTGAAAGGGGGTGGCAGGCTGGGGGGACTGTAAAGCCCTCCCATCAGTAAGTCAGTGGGATTTTGTCCAGCATCCTGAAGTGAAATAACAGGACTTACACAGGCTTGCAGTGGCAGGGATTTGCGAGAGAAGCCAGCCTGTCCTTGGCTTCATCTAACTGTTATTCTTTCTGCACTAGGAATTGCTGAAAATTACACTTTCAAATACAAAAAAGCCCCTCCCCAAGCAATTAGCAGCCAGAGAGGGAGGTCGTGGAGGAGGGAGGGCAAAGAGTGACAAACCGGTCTCCTGCAACCTTTCTGTGCGGTTGGGTAAATAAGCTGCAGGGCAGCACTTTGCCCAGCTTCTCACCCTCTTTCCTAAGCAGGTGTGTTGCGAGACATTTGCAAAGATATTAACCCTGCATACAGAGTGTGCCAGTCAGTAATTATGGAAATTAGTTGGCAATTAGATAATGTCACTCACAGCTGATAAGCAGTTGAGAGCCACTCCAAAGCGAGGGTGAGACCCTCTCCATGGGCTGCTGAGCAGATGGCTCTGACCTGGCATTAATAGGCTGCTCTCAAGTTTGGGAAGGTGTGTGGTGGTTGGGTAGCTCTTGCCCATGGCGCTGCGGCAGGGCTATCTCCGTTCCCCGGCTTGGGAAGATGTGCAGCTCTATCAGCCCTGTGAGTGGGACGTTTCAATAGTGCAAGCGGGTGTGTTTCCTACAGCGGGTTTGCATGTGCGAGATGCTGAGCCGTCTGTTCAGCGTGCAGGCTCCTCACTGGCTCAGCTCTCTGGCGGGCCAGGGAGGCGGTACCGCTGCTGGAGGTGCAGTGGAGATAACTTGCTAGCCCTCTCGTTCCTTCAGGGTAGCAAGTACTTAAAATGCTCTGCAAAGACCTCGCCTAGTGATTTGTTGAAGGGCTGATCACATCAGACTGCCTGTCTTGTTCTGTGCTGCTAAATCATATGAAGCCAAAAATATAACATGGAAAAGATTTGTTGTGTTGCTTTTCCATGTAAGCAATAGGTGGAATTGGAACAGGGGTGTTGCTAATTCGTGACTGGGAGAGGCGGTGTCCATTGTGAAGTCTTTTTTTTGTCATATGTGATTATGCTGTGACAAAGTTTGAGATTTCTCAGAGATGAAATATATAAGAAAATACTATGGGATTCTATAGTTATTGTCCCAAACTGTAATGTATTGCTATGGTAGCAGTGTGCTGTATGAGGCTGCTAGGGTAGTACTTACGCTAAAAATAAAACGGTAAGAGCAGGAAACTGTTTGTTCTCAGTGTGTCTTGGAGGATCATTGTGGGAAATGGGTGAGGCACAGATTTGTTGTGTTAGGATTTACGCTCTCAAGGTTGGGATTCGGATCCCGGCCACTGCTAAAAAGGACACTGGGTCTTCTGAGTCTTTCTTGAAGACCCTGCTACTGTGCAGTGAGGTTTGCTCTCAGGCTGGACTGTGTGAGACACAAAACTGGAGGAGCAGGAAGTGCGGTGGGTCAGGACTGACGGGTGCTGACAGAGCTCTGGAGGAGCCTCGGATGGCCCCAGCCTGCTAGCGGCAGGGTGCAGGCAACCTTCCCAGAACCTGAGCTGCAGTGTCTAAAAGGCAATGGAGCACCCGGAAGTGACACCTGTATTTCATGTTTCTTGTGTCTTCTTCCTCTTCTGAAACAGAACTGGCACTTTCTTCTTGCAGAACAGCTAGAAAGGGGTTACCTTAGCTTTGCTTAATCAAAACAGATAGAGAGGTATTGCCTTGGCTTCTCTCAGTCAACAGTGCTATTCCTGTTTAACCATTTGTGCCTGGTTTCCCACCAGGAGTGATCACACCTGCTGCCGTGAGTTACAGCAACTTTCACTGGTTCTCAAAGAGTTAGTTTCCTAAAACAGGGAGGGAAGAGTAGTAAGGCTGAGGGCTACTTCTGATGTAGATGGTGTAACCAGCCCTGCCCCAGGAGAATTGAAAACTGTGGCAAGAGCCCCTCTGCATTGGGGTCTCTGTGGGTGGTTGGTGCCATGCGGAGCTTGCCTCCCTCCCACTCTCAGGCTGAGCACAGAGCTATTGGATGGAGCAGTGAATTTTGCTGTGGTGGTAAATGTTCCAGGGAACCGAGGGTTGCTGGGAGCACATCACTGGCTAATTTACACACATTATTATATTCCTATTCCCATCTCATCAATAATTCCAGGTTTGGGTCATCACTTTCTCTCTTACCTCCTTCTCACTCTATTCTCCTCCTCCATAAATCATGGGCTATTTTAGTGGAGCCACTAGGGAGCACAGAGGAGAAACGTAAATGGACAAGAGCCACATAACTTTTTTTCTAGTTGATTTTCAAGGCCCCACAAAAACCCCATGAACTGAGCCAATATCGTGATTATTGGAAAGACAGATGATTTGAGCATTTGGATCTGTGGGGTTTGTTTGCTTTGGTTTTTTTGTTGTGTTTTTTTTTTTTTCATTTTACACTTTTCCTAACACCTCCTTTTTCCTCCTTCCATTCTCCTGAACCAAGCTGTTAACAATTAAAAGGAATTATCTTCCCTCTGATTTTGACTTGATATTATTTGTGTTTATAGCAGTTTAGCTAACATGCTCCACTCAGGCACCTGCAGGGAACAGGCCTGGTTTCCACTGGGCACTGAAAGCTCACATTTTTCTCCAGCTTGTGGGTTTTCTTTTAATTGATCCCTTTTGTTTTCTAAGTGGCTTGTTTTTAATGCTGGCTAAATTTGCTAGACTGACAGCTCTGGAGAGTTACGGCTTCCGCAGGTCCCTGGGCAGGTAGGGCAGGGGCTGTGACTATGTGAGCTCTTCCCTCCGTTGCCCAGTGGTTTTCCTCCAGCTCAACCTCAGCCCTTACTCAAGAGAAACTTTTCTGCACTGCCCATTTCTGCAGTGTCTGTGGGCCTCCTCTGTTGGACCAAGGTGGGTGGTGGTGTTGAAAGGCATTTGCTGCTGCAACAGCAGCCCCAACAACTCTCGTTGTCCACAGCACAAAACACTCTTCCTAAGCAAATACTGTCTCACAATATTTGTGATCCAATTCGTGAAATCTGTGTTCATGCTGGTTTCTGGGAGGTTGAAGGCCTTGATTCTCATCACCTCCTTTCCTGCTTTGCATCTGTGCTAGTGTTAGCTATTCCCAGAGCTGTTCTGCCCAACCCATCTCTGTGAACAAGCACCCATGTTAATGGAAAACTTACTTTCTTTTTAAACAGGATTTTCAGAGAATGAGCCTAGCTTTGTGCTGTCTTTACTTGTCATCTTAAAACATCCTCCTACCCTAGGCATATAGTCACCCACATGGAAATAAGCAGGAGTGAATTAAATCCCGGTGTTAACAGGTGTAACTCTTGCTCACTGAAGACAGTTGGAATTGCTTGCTGTTAGCTAGGGGTGAATTTGGCCTTTTTTGCTAAACTGCTAGACTAGGGTAAGTGGTTAAGTGCTTAGACAGTTCTTATCATCTAAGCTACAAGTTTCCTGTCATCTAAGCTGCAGGTTGCCGTATATACTTTGCATAGCACATGTTTCCAGGTTGCAAAGGTCCCTGTTAGAGTCTCTGAAGTGTGCAAGACATGTAAAGTAAAAGCAGCTATTGCATGGCAGGCTGAAAGCACGGTTGTCTTCTGTAATGCTTGCTTGGTGTGCTAGGAAGCATAATGAAAGCAGTAGAATGGGAAGTTTGGATAATGTCTTCTCTTGCCCTGTATCAACTTTTCAACTCTAAGGAACTCTGGTCTTTGCCCTAGGCATTTTCATTGAGAGGTAATTGTAACTGGGGAAGCCTCAGCATCATTTCTCTCAGTAAAGTCAATGAGATTACATCCATCAAAGCAGTTAAATAATTTGATGTATTTTTACATTGCTCAGTGTTGTGGTGTATGCAGGTCACTTGGCAAGTTCTCTGTTTGGTCCTCTTAGTTTTGAGGACACAGATGTCCTTGCTGCTTTGGAGGATTGTATAGCCAACTGCAGGCATGAAGAAGTGACCAGAGTATCAAGAAATGTAAATAAGTTACTGGACAAGATGTTAATAAGCTTCATGGCAAAGATATGGTGAGTAGTAGGACTAACTTTTTCCTTTCTTTTCTTCTCTTGATCCCACAGGTCCTGCAAGCTCCATGAGTGCCAAGCAGTGAATTATGGGCTGGGTAGCCACCAGTGCACCATGAAGATTGACTTTATTTTTGCCCTCTCGAGGATCACGTGCTTTATGAATTCACCCTCTCCTCCATCTCACTGCCACCGCCGTCAGTACTGTCATCACTTCTAGGAAACCAGAATTCGAGGCTTGGGCTTCAGCTCTGCCTTTCCTTCCTCCCTGGAACAACCAGTGACGCCTTTGTGTTCTACCAAAACAAATCACTGTGGGTTATTTTGCCCTTTGCAAAAGTACACTGGCTGGAGAAGGCACTTCGTATATGCTGTGCTTCTGAGATAAAAGCCTCTGGATCCTAAAGGATAATTGAGATCTTTTCGTGGGGAGGAGACACTTCCTCTTGGTCACATGCACTTGCTATCTCACTTTGCACTTACTCTCCCTCTCTCTCTGCCATTCTCTGTGCTCTCCTCTTCCCATTGGATTTAACATTTGGTATTGACTGCTGGAGTTCTCCTCCAAGTAGTGTGGCTTTTATTTTTCTCCTAGGGAAGAGCAGATTCTTGAAACAATGGGCTTCACTCTGCACTCAATCTACTTCACCTTGAAGGTGAGTTTGCTGCTGGGCTCCTTGCTGGGTCTATGTTTGGGTCTGGAGTTCATGGGCATCCCCAACCAGTGGGCTCGCTACCTCCGCTGGGATGCCAGCACTAGGAGCGAACTCAGCTTCCAGTTCAAGACCAATGTCTCTGCTGGGCTGCTCCTCTACTTTGATGATGGTGGTGTCTGTGACTTCCTCTGTCTGTCCCTTGTTGATGGGCGCATCCAACTCCAGTTCAGTGTGGACTGTGCGGAGACTACAGTTGTCACAGACAAGCAGGTCAACGACAGCAACTGGCACTTCCTGATGGTCAGCCGCAATCACCTTCGGACGGTGCTAGTGCTGGACGGTGAAGCCAAGCCAGGTGAGGTGCGTCCACAACGCCAGTATATGAATATCGTCAGTGACCTTTTTGTTGGTGGAGTCCCACTGGACATCCGTCCTGCTGCCTTGACCCTTGATGGTGTTCTGGGTGAGCCTCCGTTTCAAGGATTTATCCTGGATCTGAAATATGGCAACTCTGAGCCGCAGCTCCTGGGCAGTCAAGGGGTGCGACTGGAAATGGAAGGGCTTTGTGCAGAAAACCCCTGTGAAAATGGTGGCACTTGCTTCCTTCTGGATGGTGAGCCACACTGTGACTGCTCAGCCACTGGATATGCTGGCAAGCTGTGTTCTGAAGGTAAGAGCATACTTTCCTGATTCCCATTGATCTTTACATAATCCAAAGAGTTAATTTGTCACTTAGCAGGGCTACGACTGAGCTCTTATCCCTGCTGGTGGCTATCAGAGGAATTAGAATTCCACCATTCTTTTTCTAGCTGGAAGTAATGAAATGGGAGTAGATAGAGATCATGAGCAATTGCAAAAAGTACGTTTCTGAAAGGGTGCTGCATTTGTAGCATGGGCAGGTTTTCATCAGCAACTTATTAATAAGGGTAGAGAAATGAGTTGATAAATACAGTAGTACCCCATGCCAATGTTGGTAAAAGCAGCGGTAAGAAGTTATTTTATCTGTGTGGGTGAATTCCGCTACCCTGTGTCCCTGAAAACTGAGTGAAGTATCTGTGAACAGGAGCCATATACGTATGGCTAACATAACTGATTGAGAAGACATTGCAAAAGCTAGGCCATCTTTGATGTTAGCTGTTGCTAGTCTGTGGAAGCCCCATGCTCCCCCTCAATTGCTTGCATGCTAATTGCTGAATGACACCTTGATTGTTTTAGCATCCTTGATTAAATTGCTTTGGGACCTGGTGAATGATCTTACTGAGTATTGCAAAGGGAAGAAGGGTTTGAGTGTTTCCACGTTGTTTCATATTCTCTTTTAAAATTTGAGCCCAGAATTTTTAAGTCATGCAAACCACATGATGAAGTGTATTTCAGGGTTTTTTTCTTGGTCTTCAGCAGTGTGATGGTAATTAACTCTGCAAGAGACTTAAGTTGGTCAACTGGAAGTCCCAGTGTGAATTTCGGAATCTCACCACAGCATTTTTTTTATGACATTTGGATTTAAACACAACCATTTGAGCTTAAGCCAAAGATGAAACCTGGGCAAGAAGTGCCCAGACTCGAGTTTAAAAAAAAAAAACACAACAAAAAACCCCAAACAAACAAACAAACAAAACAACAAAACACCCCCCACCCCCCCAAACCAACCCACAACCCGGAAATTTTGTCAAAATGGTAATACTCGCAATAATATCACAACTAGCATTTGCTCACTACTTTTGGCAATGAAAATAGATTAACTGGAATTTAGTATGTAGAATGTGAGAAGTGCTGAAAATAAAGTCCCTATACTATTGATATGTAAGCAAAGTGCCCTACAGAAATACTGTGTAATACAGCTCTGCGTTTACAGTATAGATGGAGACGCAAACATGTTTTTATAGGAAGGAAAGGTTTGGAAAATAAACATGACATCTATATGTGCATTCATTTTAAGGTGCTATTAATGATAACAGAAAATTTGGCTTTATATCCAAATATTACAGTAACAGTACATGACCATTAGATAGGAGGTGTGAGCCTGTGAAGTGCTGAACACCAGAATTCTTCCTGGCTATTTGCTCCTTATCGGTCAGGTCCAAACCAATAATGAGCCAGGACTATTTTCTGTGCTTTAACCATGAATTATGTGGAGCTGGAGAGACTGCTGGGTGTGTCCAAGCGCTTCAGTAGCTGGGCTCCTGGGCCCGATCCTCATACACTTACAGAACAAATACACCTCATGCCTAAATGCCAGTTGTGGGTGATGGAAGATTAGAGGAGCCACACAGGTGTGTGGACCCTGGAATATAAAGATATAAGGCGCTCTCCACTGCTGAGCTAATGGATCCAGACTCCACAGCTTGCTGCTCAAGACATCAACAGCATATGGTTTGCAGTGAACATCTTGAGAAACTACTGTAAGTGAGTGAGGCTTCCATGTACCTGTGGGGAAATCATGAGAGCTCTAACCAGGGCTTGGGTGGTAGAATTTCTGCATTTCCTGGGTGGGTGGAGCAATATGATATACATCTTCTAATGAAGCCAGGAATATTTCTGTTGTAGACATCACGGATCAAGCAGTGCTATTGTTACCTTCCGAAGCCATGCGTCACCATTGCTGTTTGTTTCCTATAGTGATTCATCAGTTTCCAGCCCAACCTTCTATTAAGGATGAGCAAAGACGTTTGTCACGATGTACCTTTTTTAATAAACATTTTTAACTCGCTGTCAGCTGTGGTCTGTTCACTCACACATAAGATGCTGTGCAGAGAACTTTTCCAATGGAACAAATGTAGAGATTTCCACAAACAGTCATTACCTGGTTCTTCAGTTTTCTCTTGTATTACTTCATGGTGTATATTTGGTTTATGTCAGAATTTTATAATCAGCCTTGTTTTCTGCCTCCTTTATGCTGCAGCAGTGGTGATTTCTGTGTGTTAAATGCTGTCACCTAAAAATGTTACAGTATCTGTGCAGATTGTGAGAAGAAGGGGAAAGACAGAAGAAAAGCTGTTTAGTAAGTAGAAACAAGCAGACAAAGAAAAGTGGCGAGAAAACAAAACAGGAACCAAGTTAAGTATAGCTACTTTTTTGTCTGACTTTGAAAAACTTTCAAAACTGTGAAGATGTTCTCTTTCATTTCTGTGAGTGTGGCAGAACCTCCACTGATGAACAGTAGGATGTGGTAGGAACAGCAGGACTGGATGCAGGCTCTTCCTGCCTGTGGCTTGATTGTCCATTAACCAACTTGAATTTTCTTCGTTTGCTTTTTTCCCAAGAGATTGAAATGTTTGTTGTTGGAACTGTTCCCTTTTGTTTTGTTTCTTTATCCTGCCTCTGGATATTTGCAGAAGTAACATGTTTTTTTTTTTCCCCCAGTCTTGCTTTTGAAAAAGACATGCTCTTTAAACTGGATATCAGCAACTCCCTTTTTAGGAGTATCCTTAACTCCGTTACAGTATTACTAGTCTGTAGGCTGTGTGCATATTTTCATTTCGTCAGCGGAGTTGGCTCTTTTACTGGGAAGTGATGGGATCCAATCAATACCAACTTCTGTTTGAACAGCTAAATGCAATATGTACTTTTTTAATAATGAGTTCTCTTGACAGTGTCCAGGCCATTACTTGGCAATTGACTGATGCCTGTGTCTGCAGATGATAAAACCACAGCAAACTCATTTATTCTGTGGCCAGAGAAATAAGAAATAAATAGGGAGTGGAACCTGCTGAGCCTGTACTGTGACAGAATGAAGCCCCATTCACAGTATTAGGGGTTCTAGTTATGGTGAACCTCAGCAGAGAACAACCATTCCTTACTGAGACAAAACTGCAAATCCTGTCCAGAATGTGCCCTGATGTGCAGAAAGATTTTTGGCACTTACCATGCACCCAGAGTTACCAGGATTGTGTATGTCATGGTAGCTACGTGCCCAGATGGGTAGCTGAGCTGGTCATTGCTGGTCAGTGAGAAGTATGATTTCTGTGTCTGAGTGTATACAGTGGGAGTGCAAATGTGTGCACACTCTGGAAGTTTGGCTGTTTTGAATAAAATGTGATACTATTTTTATTGCAGTTGGGGTAAACCGTTTCATTGAATCTGACAGCTCTGTAGGGTACGAAGGATGGCTGATTTGAGCAGCAATTAATTTGTACGTTTATGGGCAATGGTGGCATTAGACAAGGAAGCTGAAGTTAGACACACCTTCCCCTCTAATGAACCTCATCAGTCTCTGTGGGATCAGGCTGCTGCCAAGAGAATGAGGTTCCTGTCGAATTTGAGCAGCACAGATATATATGTGTCACTGGGGGAAAAATACAAAACCCAAATCTTCCCCACACAAATTTTGCGAACAGTGTTGCTGTAACAGCCACACGAGCATGTTCATATTTGCTCATTCAAGATCACTCTGTCTTCCTTAGTCTACAAGAAATTCTCTCCTCCTCCAACATCACAGTGTAGAGAGTGAGTTCACTTAATGTGGACAGTACGAGTACAACATTCTATGCAGAAGGATGTTTTGGCCCAAGACCTCACGCCTCTCCCCAGGCCCCTTCTGGACTTCATGATGGAAGGTGAACAGAAGATGTGCTTAGAAATGACATTAACTCTGCTTGTAGTTGTAGAACCAAGATGTTGATGTGACTGACCACCAGCTTCACAAAGCACCATGCTGAAACCTTTGTATTGCCTGCAGGGGCTGTTTCTAAACGAAGCCTGAATAGGGGCCTGATTGCACCTCTTCCCTTGATTACAGAGCAAGATTTCCTGGGGATGTTGCCTGCTGAATGAGAGAGGGGCCCGTTGCTCTGTAATTATCACACTTCTGGCTGCAGTGGGAACAGATTTTTCTATAGCCCCTCAGCTTTGTTTAAAGTGACAAGTTACTGCAGGATTTATCCTCCACCTGCCCCTTTGGAGCAGCCCAGTTTTGGCTGCATCTGAAAGGACTGCCTGGCTTCACTTGCAATCACCATATCTCCCTGCCAGCCACCCCAAACTTTGTAACACCAAGGGCTAATTTGGCACTTTGCCATGAGCCTGATTGGTACTTTTAATTTGCATATGCATTTACATACATTTTGTAATCAGAAACAAATGAACATGACCATAATATTTGCTTCCACTTGCATATTCCTTGATAGATGAATATAAATTGGTTGTTGTTGAATTCACCAGCAATAAACAGCTGCAGACCCTCCCTTGGTCCTGTGCTCTGCTGTTCTAGAGGACAGCAGGCAGTCTGGGACACACTTTGGGGGGCCCAGATCTTCACTTACGAGTACGAAACTCTAGAACTGATGGTCTCCAAGGGCTGTGGAGTAAATATTGCAAGAGGCAAATCTGCTGTTCTATGCCACTTCTTATGCCTCAGCTCTGGCCATTGGATGAAAGCTGGTAAGAACTCTGCTCATGACTTAGTCTTGCAGCAATTTGGTTTTCCCCATCTCTTTCTCTTGCTTATTCTTCCTGGTTTAAGTTCCTTTGGTTCTATTGAAAATAGTCATTTTTTTCCAGTCTGGTTGTAATTTTTTGATGCATTACCAGATGGGCACCAGAGAAAGATGATATGTTAAGATATTAACTAACATTTATAAAGAGTTTTGAAACTCCAAAGTGCAGTTTAAGCACCGTTTGTTATTCTTAACAATAAATATTAAAACTGAGTAGAAGGTGCAGAATTTCAATTTCTATCCCACACACCCCTTCATGGCCTAGGACCTATCTCCTAGAAATGGCCTAGGACCTATCTCCCCTCACTAAGAGTGGACTGCCTGCAGCTCCAGAGCGAGATGGATTTGTTTCGTACCCTCTTTGTACCCAGTTTTGTACTGCTTTTAATGCAGGGGAGCCACAGGGAGATTACAGGCCCCTGTATGGAATATGCCATTGATTCAAACAGTCTGGCTGCGATACATGCTGACAGCTATATTCTTCTTGTTTCGCTCTTCTGTATTATAGATGACCATGAGGCTACAATCCTTTTCTCCTTGATTGCAGATCATCTGCAGCCCTCAGGCAACAGACAAGTTATAGCCCTCAGTTAGGCAAGGGTTGGGTGTCTCCTCTGTTGAAATGAAGCAAATTGTGGTTGGGTACAAAGGAGATTGCCATTTGGTGTGAGGTGGACCTGGTGAAGAGTGAGAACAATTTGTGGGTGAGAAGGAGGGTGGGACTTGGGGGAAAAAAAAACAGGATGAAAGTATTGCTTTTATAAAAGAGTAAGCCATAGTTCACATAGGCTGTTCACAGCAGCTGAATGTATGAGAGCGCAGTTCTTGGCTATTGCAAAGACTACATTTGAATGGGCCAAGTGAGATTCTGGAGGACTAAATCTAGCTTGAGTCTGGATACCAGCTTCCTCTATCAGCCCATAGACCAGCCTGCTGGCTCCTGCTCTGTCCCAAAGTGTGCACAGCTAGGATCTAAACTGGAATTTTTGGGTGTTACTAAATAACAATTTATATAAAAGTAACTAATAATAAATATGAAAGTGAGCAGAGCCAGAAATTCTTCTTTCCAGCTCATGGTCAGGAGATAATTTGATTTCAGAAGGAAGAGGTTTTCTTTCCTTTGTTTTTGCCCTGAAAAAAA
>VZTL01035438.1:0-37175 GCA_013400535.1 Scopus umbretta | reverse complement strand
AAAGCGGGGGGGCGGGGGGAAAGCTGATCTATCATTACTGTCCAGGCTTCTGATGAGCTAGGTAGCCTGTTATGG
Source organism: Scopus umbretta (assembly GCA_013400535.1). Taxonomy (NCBI): domain Eukaryota; kingdom Metazoa; phylum Chordata; class Aves; order Pelecaniformes; family Scopidae; genus Scopus; species Scopus umbretta. The sequence continues at coordinate 37,100 of VZTL01035438.1, read as the reverse complement.
AGGTCAATCAGCAGTAAATATAGCCCCAAGCAAGACAGCACATGCTGTAGCCTTGCTTTGATCCTTATTCCAGGATGGAGGTGTGCAGGTCATTTGCCACAGGGTAATTTTTTGTTAAGTTTTGGTGGAAAGTGGAGGGAGATAATCCTCCCAGCTACCTTGAGGATGCTGGAAACGGCGTGACAAAGCTACAGAGAAAGACGTGGACGAGGACCACATCTGTCTCGCAAACTCTGGCACTACTAAGAGAAGATGAACCTCCATACATCGACCTCAGCACTGAGTGCTCCCGGATGTGGGAGAAGGTGGTAATCCATGTGATGAAATGGTAGAGTGGCCACCTGTCCTCGGCCAACTTCTGATTTCACTTTACCTCTTGTTCCTTTGCTGACCCGCTTTGAACTTGATGGCTAGCAAAACTTCTTTCTCTCCCTATAGAAAGCAAGGCAACTGCTGTGTTATTGCTGTCCAGAGACAGCAGTGTGACTTTGGGTGTGTGTGTGCCTCTCCCACAATCCTTCATTGCAGACAGGCTCACTGCCATTGTAAACCTACCTGCAGAGCAAAGCATTTACCCTTCCTCTGTCTGTGAACAGGTCCAGGAGCCAACGGCTGGGTGCAAAGCAGCCCAAGGGCTGAGAGAGGTAGATGTGGGGATGTAGGGAGGACTGTGGATGTCACAGACTACTCAAAGCAGAACTGGTTTCTATTTGAATGTGTTTGCTCTGAAATGGGGCTGGGACCTCAGTGCACTGGATTCACATTCTGTGTTGCCAGTAGTGTTGCCAGTCATTCTATTTCAGCTGTCCAGGCCCTGCCTGCATTTACACTTGCTTGCTTCATTATCCTGAGAGGAGACCAAGGAATAACGTGTGAAGAAAGTGGTCTGGGCCATCAGAACTTGGATGGTCTGGTCATAAGAGCGTTAGCACCCAAGAGACTAATTTCCATTTCTGTCACAGGCTTCCTGCGTCCTCAGGGTGATTTGCTGGCAGATTAAAGGACTCAAGATTGAATCAACTGACCTTTCTTTGCAGGGGATATGTACCTGGTTACCTTCTGTGTCTCAGTTTCCATATCTGAAATATATAGCCAGTGGGGCTTCCTGTACTCTAGGTATTAAGAATCCCATATACTTCTGTATGACAGTGATAGAGACATATAAATATCTTAGCAGGACAGGTAAATGATGATAATTCATGTGCACCCAGTAGGATGACCTGGTTTGATTGTCAGTTTTCCAGCTAGGCTTGCAGTTAGAAATTAAGGTGTCTTTCCTTGTTAAGTGGCCAGCTTTGAGGATCGTTCCTCATCTTTCTTTTCAACTGAAATCTCGCAGTTTCCTGCCACCTTGTGCAGTGTCACACTATGAGTACTCAGACCCTTTGCAGGCCAGGCTGCAGTTGTGCTGGTAAAGACAGAGCCCAAGCAGCAGTGCAGCCTCTTCCCTGTTGGGTGATGTGGAGCGGATGCTACACTGCAGGGTGTTGATAGGGGCAATGGGAGGAGGAAAGCTTTTGACCCTTTTTTTTGTATCTGTCCTGTGTGCTTCACTGACTTCCCCCAAATGCCCTCTGTCATGAACCTCAGACACTGATCAGATGCTTTTCCTTGTGTGGTGACCCACCTCTGTCTACCTGTCTGTGTTTGCACTCTCCCTGCTTTGGCTGTTGGTTCCAGCCTGCCCCTTCCACCCTCCATGCTTGAGATTTGCCCTGACCTTATGCTGTTAGGGAAGGCAAAGAGAGTGTAAAAGGCTACCCGAGAAGAACGGCAGAGTTTGCACTTCCTCTGTTCCTGTATGAATCGTTGCATAAGAAGCAGGACAACAGAGAAGAAAGCCTGTTGGGTTGTTTTTGAGTGTTTAATTACCCAAAGCTGGCAAGTGTTTTGTGGTTCTAAGGCACTGAAAAAGTAGGTAAAAGCTTTTTTATTTTCCTGTTAACTCTCGTCAGCACAACTCTAACTGCTTATTAGATACAGCAGGTGTATTTGTAGTTGGTCTGCAGTTTGCAATGTAGGCCAAGGAGAAAAGGGGTACTTGGCTTTCAGAATTTTGCTCTGAGGTTTGATCTTCCTCCTCTTACTTGTGGAATTTGACCAGTAAAGTGGCCTTGGTGAACGGGTTTGGCTCTGAGTATTTGACATAGGCCTTTATCAGAAAGGAAGAAGCAGTTCATTGGTAGATGTAGAAATTTGAGCTGTAGGTTAAAACCAGACTTCAATCTCTAATGCTGCTGGCAGGCCCCAGAGTTAGTTTGGCTGCTGCATTTATTCAGAAGCTTTTCTTAGATTGTGTAGTCTCTTGGGTGGGTTTTCATTTCTTCTCAGTTTGTTGCCTTAGTACTTGAGAAAAATGACACTGTCTGAGTTTTCCAAACCTCTGGTGTGTCTCCACAGGCATGTGTTTGATTTTCTGGTCTTTCTTGCTGCTTCCATCCTGCTACCTTGGCTTTCAGGGCCGGAGTGCCTCTCAGTACCTTTCTCCTCAAGATAATATAGGATAAATCCTTGGAGCTAAAGGCAGGTTTGTCCTCTGAGGCTGGTCAGAAACCACAGTTGAGGCAGAGATGGCTAGCAGACATGAATGGCTTGTGTTGTGGTCTGCTAATTTTATAACTCAGTGGCATTTGCAGCTAAATTCCTTAAGCTCCTTTCTGTATGTGGCCAAAAATATATTGCTTATATTCCCCAAAGAATTTTTTTTTAAATGAGGAAGAACTGTATGGAATAATTCCTTAATAAATTGCTGTTAAAAAAAAGAAGGGAAAAAAGAAAAAAGGTGAGGCTTGTGAAGAGGAAAGGAGATGAAATTGCTACTTTAGGACCACCTAAAAGACAAAGCTGGAAAGTAGCTAGAATTTCTGTGCTTTTTCTTCTGTCTTTTGCCCTTTCCTCTGTGGCTCCTGTGAGAGCTGCCCTGGGCCTCGGTGCAGTAGGAGGCAGGGGGCTGCAGAAAGGGACCACCCTGCACGATGCCTGTCAGACCTCTGGTGTAATCGGAGATCCCTGTAGGTCCTTGTTACTCACATAGCTTCAACTTTCAAGGAACATAACAGGAGATCAATGAAGATTAAAAAAATATGGATTGGATATATTGCCATCGTGAATCAGTACCACTGTTACATCTCTCCAGGATAACCAGAGCTAGAGTTATATTTTTTGTATACATATATAGGTTTATATTAATGTCAAAGACGAGGCACAACTTATACAGGCATATCTATCTGAAAATTTGCCAGCTCAGGTACTGGTATCTGTGTGATCACAGCAGCTTGGAGGGTAGTCATATGATGATAGTGGTATGGCTATAGGTTTATTATTGGGTAGAAGACCCTCTGACAAAACATCTGATGCTGCAGAAAATGGCAAAATCCTCTTTCTTCAGAGTTCCTCTAGTGGGTGCTCTGCTGTTCGAGATCTGATTTTTTTCTTCATTTAAAAACAAAAAAAATTAGGGCTCCGATGATCAAGTTGTAATTTAAGTTTACTGGCTTAGTTGTCTCCTCCTGAATTTTCCATTTTCCTTCATTAGCTAGGTTGAAATGCTCAGCTGTGTCTCAGCTGCAGTGATGAATACATCTACAACAAATTCCCAAACCTGCTGGTTTTGAACAGATGAGAGACCTATATGCCTATACACTTTATCTCGCCTTCACATCTTACACGTACATGTATTTGCAAGGCAGTCTGTTTTTTGACTGCCCCATCCTGTGGCATGTTCAAATGAAAGACATATGAAGCAACATCTTGACCAGCTAAGACACATCAGAATAAGACAGCTCGGAAGTATTTTCCTCATGAGAAATGGTGGTTTTATTCAAATCAAAATATTTAGGAAAAAAATACTAATTTTGATGGCAGTCAGCAGAAAAAGCAATGCATTTTTATTTTGTAGCATTTCTGGATTCTGACTTTGTTTAAAATGTAATCTATATCAATTGTGCCTATATTTCTAGCTTATTTTATAAGTTCATTGATTCTGTGTAAGTGCTGCTCAGCAGTAACTAAAACATCCCTGTATTAACAACACCGTTTCCAGCACAAATCCAAAACATAGACCCACACTAGCTACTGTGAAGGAAAATTAACTCTTCCCCAGCCAAACTGAGCACACTTAACTGACATTATTGTCCCTAATACGTACCTACTGTTGATGAGCTGCAATCTATTACAAAAACGTTGAAGTGTTTTAAGGAAAGGGCATATGCTCCCACACTGACTAAAAAGCTCTAATGAAAACCCCTAGACTCAACCTCTCTGTGCTACAACTGTGGGAACTGTTAGGCCCAGAAGTGGAGGCAAAAAGAGACGTAAGCATAGGTTAGACTTGACCAGAGAGGAGAACAGATTTCCAGCTTGCAGACAGCAAGCAGAACCTGGAGCACAGGTAGGGTGATGAGTCAGATCGATGCCCTTGGAAACCTCCCAAGAGGGAAGAGTGGTGTGAAGCACTGTTATCATTTAAGCTCATTGGAAGTGACAGATCTGTAGGTACTGCTTTTTGTCAAGGGCTCCACTAAAGGAAGGGGCCAAGGAATGATCTTGGGTGGACAGGACTTGGGTGGGTTTTTCCCCATTTGACTTCTCAGATGTGCTAGTGTCATTGAACAGTGCAGTCTCTGAACAGTGACAGTGAAGGCAGCAAGGCTGCATATATTAAGGAAGACACAGAGCTGCTGATTTGAGAGGTTGAGATTGTCAGCAGTTTGTTCTTTAGCTTTTTAGTGTGTTGGATTGAACCTAAGTAGTTTGCAATGTAGCTGGGCCTGAGGACTGGGCAGTGGGCATTCCTAAAGAAGAGCATAACAAATACCTCTCTGCAAGAAACGTTGTTTGAAATGCAGCCAGTCAAAGCTGAGATTTGGGCTGGATGAGCAAGGCTCTGCCTATGAAAATCACTTGGGAACTGCATTAGTACGGCATGACAGCCATTCTTGCGCTCTGGGATGTTTTCCTTTTCATTGCTGCTGCCAGTGTGGTGACTCCCAGTTTGCCTGAGGCAAAAGATAGCTAAACCAAAGTACTAAGTAACAGATCCTCTATCTCAGGAGAACAATTGGCTGCGATTTCAGACCTCATTTGTCAATGGTGTTTAATTATAGCCCTGCTACCACTTACAGTGGAGGTCACGGCTCTGTTGTAGGTCTATTTAATGCTCCCTCTGGTCTTAAAAATCTATGAATCTATATCCCACTATTTTGGGGCATTTGTAACAGTCTCCACAGGTTTTCTTCCAGAGCTGGAATTGCTTAAGTTTCCTCTTGGTTACTTGACAAAATGTTGTTGTTGGAAAGCTGACTAAAACAATTTAAGCCACTTTTCAGGTCTAGGAGTGATACAAAATGTAGGTTTCATCTGTTTTAGTTTCTAGCCTTACATTAGCCCAATTGTTTTCTCCTTGTGAACGGCTGGCTGGCTGTGCTGCCGTGTGGGCACATGAACTATCTGAACTTGCAGATACAGTGTCATTAATGAGCCATTCTGTAGAAAATACATCAAATGTACAAATCATTGTATAAAATGTTTTCTTGAACATCTGGTCACATAAATAGTATTCAGCTTAAAATTAACCTCATACACCGAATGTTCTTTAGTCAGGCAAAGCCTTCATTCGTACTGATGAAAGTTGTGCTTAACTAAGAACTAAACCGAAATCTCTTTAGATTTGTTGATCTTGTTAGTTTAAGAAAATACTACTTTTAAGTCCCATTATGAAAAGTGGTTCAGGCACCTTGGAGCCTTGTGACTGGTTTGGGTTTCTAAATAGTAATTTTGATCATTTTGCCTTCATATTGTATTTATTTCCATTCTTTTTCACCTCTAAAGATTTGGCCCAAAGAGCACATTTCTGTTTGAGATTCTTTCCTTGCCTGTGATGCCTGTGTTTGCCTTTAGTAATTTTCATGATCTGATACTGAACTAAACCCAAGGCGATTTAAATGCTCTTCTTTTAAAACTGAAGAAGGAAAATTAATTGCAAAAATCCTGCTTTAATATGATGTTAAAGTTGTGAATTTCAGAATTAAATGGTAGTACCTGCTACAATCAAAATGCCACATGTCATCCATTCAAATGTGCTTCAGGCATCCTGCACTTGAATTGTGTGCAAGGCAGGAAAATAAAAGAGCTAAACCGCTGTCAGGTTAATAATAAATTGTGCATACATGTGGCACATTTCATCAGAGTATTCCTAAGCATCTCACAACTACTGATAAATCAGTCAGCCTTCACATCACTCTACCACACTGTGAAATGCATGTTATCTCCATTTTACTGATGGCAAAATTGAGAGGCAAGCAGAATGTGAATTATTGAAGGGTATCGAGTCAGAAGCTGCCTGAGGTGGGATTGGAATCCAGAACGCTAAATCCCAAGTATGAAACAATGTAGTAGTTTATCTAGTTTTATCCAAGTGTGCTAGAAAAGCTACAAAATACTGTGGTTTACATTGAATGTGAAGCTAAAAATGGGGCTTTGGATTTTAGGGCTTCTTGTAAAATATCAGCTGATTGAAATGCAAAGAAAGATCTCTTTTAATTCTTTCTGGTGGAATGGATTGTCCATATCAAAGAAGTTCTGCCCTTTGTGGCTGTTGTTGCGTAACTTTGTCAGCTTAAACCGTCTTGAACCAGCTTGTTCCCTACTTCTTGCCAGTGTGTGCTGCGCTATTTGGGCTATGCTTTATGGATTCCTCTGTTTTGTGTTGGTTTGTAGTTAGTAATTAGGAAAAATAGATTTGTTGCAATAAATATTTTAGCTGGTTTTACCCATCTGTGGTTTATGTACTCTCCAATATAACTTTTCAAAACCAGGAAGAGAAGATCCGGTTCCTTTCAATGTTTCCAATAGAGAGAGGTTTATGATTTCACCAAAAATACCAAAATGAAACACTCATTCCAAGTCTTTGAATTCTTTACTGAACATCCACTTGGATGGAGGGTGATGGGAGAAAGTGTAATGGGGTCTTACATTTCCCCTCCTCTCTGCATTTCTGTGAACTTGCCAAGGTGGTGCTCTCATGTAGCCTTCTCTTCCTGCCTAGCATTCATTGTCAATATAAACAGTGATTTTTACTGATAACTTTGCTCCAGACTGGAGCAACTCCACTGAAGGCCAGGACTTGTATGTGCTGGGGTTCCAGCTGAGAGACAGATCTGACTTCATGGAAGGTTGTTCATATATGATAGGAACAGAAGAGTTTTTGATTGGACTTGTTTATTTTGTTTGGTTATTTTGAGAGAAGATCACATGGAAAAATGAATTCCTGAAAACACCTGGGCTTTTTATCTTCACTTTCTTTGAGCAGCTTAAAAAGAACATTTTATAAGAGTTCTTTCTTCTGTGTCTGTTGCCCAACAGTCTCTTCTTTAGGCACTGAAATGGTTCCAGTATGTCCCATTTCTAGTGTTACCCCGGAAAACAAAGTTGCCTGGCAAAAAACAGGCACCCAAGTGAGCAGAAAGTTCTGCATGGAACGAAGACGGTGGCAGATGGGACATGATGACCTTGAGCTTATTCTGGAAACAATAACGTAATGAGAAGACCTGAATAGAGGCTCTTTAGCCCAGAAGTGCTCTCTTATTTTCTGTGTAATCGTGACATACTGCATTTAACTATACTGTCCTCCAACAGATACTCTGGCTTACTGCACAGCACACCGAAGTGCAAATAGGACTCCTCAGGCTCAGGGGTAACTAACAGTTCTGACCTGGCATTTATTACAGAAGCTGTTTAAAATAAATTAGTTGAAGCTGTAAGCATTACTTATGGATTATTTTAGTGCAGTGCACAACAGAATTTAATTGGTGCTGTGAAGAAGCACATCACTGGAATTCCTTCAGGTCTGTAATAAAACTCATCAGCAGAACTAGGCCAGAAGGAAACAGATCTAAACTAACAGGCAATGCCAAGATCAGGAGTGACATTTCTTGGTAGTGCTGTCAAAGTGGATCCCAAGATACTCACAGAAAAGAGAGTGGCGAGTCCAGGCTGAGATGTATTGCTAGAGCTATTAGCTCCATGGTAGGTGGTTGGAGAGTGGTGTAGGTCCATACCTGTGACTGCATGGATCTTTTCCTTAAATTTTTCTGGCAGTCTTTCATAAGCCAAAAGAGCAAAAGTATGTTGAGTTGATTTTTGTAGCTGCTTATGGCTCTACTGCTTTTCCTTCAGCTTAATTGTCCCATCCAGGCTTCACCCAGGTTCTGTTGGGCTCATCACTCTGTTGGGAGTAGAGAAGCACTCTGACTTTGGCACTGATCTTCGTTCCTCTTGACCCCAACCCTAACGTGGTAGACGGAGGAGTCTGATTGCAGGAAGGGGAGGTGGCGTGAGAGAGATGACAGATGATGTGAGGAGAAAGCAGAGCTGTCAAGATGATCACGGCTGGCAGGGGAAGAGCCTCCCAGTTGTGACTGGCCAGGCCAGCTTTTGCATGCTGGCACTGGGAGGCAAAGCAGACTCTCTGAGGCAAAGCTACGGGAGGCTGGGGGTTGGGCTCTGCAACTGGAGGAAAAGAAAACGAACCAGCAAGGGAGATCACAGTCGTGCTGTGTGTTTGAGGTGGGAAGGCTGCCCAAGCGTGGAAAACTGATCAGCCTTCAGGATGCCCAGTTGGAAGGTAAAGCTGTACTTTCACATTTGCGTCACAGTATTTGCCTTCAGCTAAGTGAAATATCAACATCTTTTGAGGATCTGTTCCCTGAGTGTCTGCTGGGAGGGCTCTAAATCTTCCTCCTTTTGATGTTTGATTTCCTTGCTGGAATTGGCCACCTGATATTAACAGACACACTCCTCATGCCTTCCTAGCCCTCATCAAATGTGTCCCAAGAACCTTGCCAGGTGTAAGAACAGTTTTTTTCCTACAACAGTCGTCTTTTTTTCTCATTCCTCTGCTCTTGGCTTTGGGGACTGAAGTCTTCTAGATCTTCAGATGTCACTATGGATCCCATTGGGCTCACACGTTCCACATATATGAAATTAGAGGAGTTGTAGGAGCTTTGAGTCTCCCTTTTCTTTAATAGGATGACACGAAGGTGCTATGACCTTCTTTCATTTCCCCTCCAGGCCTTATAACAGATCTAGATAGTGGAACATGGCTAAGAACACTCAAGCTAAACTAATTTCTGAGAAAATCCTCATCTCTGTTACCTCCTAAACCATTTGGTATGAATTGCTTCTGTCTGTCTGAACTGACTCCTCCTGACCATTCTGGGATTCAAAGCCCTGTCAGCTTTAAGCACTCTGTATTTTCCAGCGTTAATCATTATATGGGAGGGACACAACAGGCATCTCTTCTGTGTGTGGAAATCTCAGGAGCAGATGCCCCATTGTCATTCTCCACAAGAATGTGTAAATTGCAAGACATGAGGTAAAAGCTCCATCTGCTGGAACAGTCTTTGAAGGCCCTATTGGAGACAAGCTCTAGCCTTCTGCTCTTAAATGAGGTGGCTTCATTCAGGGCCTCCGGTAGCAGATAAGGAAGCAAAGACTAGTGTGGAACAGATAGCAGGCAGAAAACAGCCAGAGCTGATGTTACTCATCTGCTGAGGCAGCAGCACCAAAGCTGTCTTGATCATCATTGGTACTGGAGCCATGTCCTGAATTTCTAAGGTGATTGCCAAGGTCCTGCCTCAAACCTTGTCAGGAATAGCCCAAAGTTGGCCAGTATCCAGCAAACCAAGCATAAACTGTATGTCATGACACTATGCTCCTGAGCGATCTGGAGTCAGTAAAAAGGTGGTCTACACTGCATTTGAGACAATGGAAAATATCTATCCCTGTTGGTATGGAGAAAGACTGTGAAGAGTAAGATCTAGTGGCAAAGCAGTACTGATGCTCAGTACCAAAGGACTTGTTATATCCTTGTCATCTAGTGAAGTAGTGTCATGCAAACTGATGTATATTAAAGTGCTGCTGGGTGCTCAGAAGTTGTTCTTAGGAGTTTCAGAGGCTCTGAAGATACCAAGTATAGCTTACCGGATGTCAGATAGTCCAACCAAAATTACTGTAGTAATAAATAGGCCCCTTTGACCATGCCAGAACTCTTTGCCAGCATCAGTTGAGTAACACTCAGTGCAAAATGAGTGGAGAAGGGATTCCAGTTCCTCCTGTGGGACTGAATATGTCTATAGTCATTACTTCTGGCAACATATGATTTCGTTATGAGTCAGACATTTCCTGAAGGAGATCCTGTAGGGCATAAAATTATAAGGAACAGTCAAAACCAAATGTGACTCTGAAGACCTACTGAAAGGTGGCAGCATGTCATTTACCACATTTCTAACAGATGTGTCTAGACATTATTAAAGAGGAGATTTGGCCAGGGTGGTCTTGCAGATGGCACTGGACTTCCCAGACTCCATGGCTATGTCTACCATGGTGGCAAGGTACTACCATGGAATGTTACACATTAGAGGTTCAGACCAACCTTGAATGTTTTCACTTGAGACTTTATAGCTGTAATACAAGACAGGACTGCGTGTTCTGAAATACCAGAAGGCCCAACTCGTGCTTTCTAGGGTTTTGCATTTTGTCATTGAATCGCAGTGAATGCGGTTCTTGGATCAATAGATTTTACTTTCTTAGCACCCTGAATATCATGCCGAGAAGTTTAATGAGATACTGGAGGATAACAGTCGTCGTCTTCCCTAATAATACAGCCCACCCACATTATACACCTGCAAATTTGCAGTGGTGATTAGGAGCATTTTTGGAGTTTAGTGAATAAATCTTTGGAGACAGCCTCATCCTTTTTTTGTAAATTAAGGTATGGCTATAGCTATTTGACCAGTTTATTTTTTTATATCTTTTTCCCTATTCTTTTTCAGGGTGTCACTCATAAGAAAGCTTGCCCCCAATAGAAGTGGGTGTTGCTTCCTCTGGGAGTCATGCAAGAGATTATGTAGGAGTGAAGAATCAGCTTTTGCTCATGCTGCATTACACCAAGTAATAAGGGAGGTTGTTTCTCTGTTCTAGGTCTGAAGGAACCTAGAAGATGTATAGATACTGACTTCTGTCTGAAATTTAGGATAGTAAAGTGGACCTTTATCCACTGACATCTCCAAGCTCAAGACTGGCTCACAGTTCTTGGGTACCATCACCCAGTCTGTAGGACATATCTTGGAGTGGTGCTGTTGACCTCAGTGTGTCTAACACAAGCCCTGGGTTTTTTCCCAACTCTTCATGTAATTGTGGGGGGTTCATCAAGCATTCAGCATTTGGAGAAGAAGAGTGTTCTACTTCCCCAGTAGACAGAAGCTACAACAGTTAATCTTTCACCCATAACAAGCAGTTAAGTTCATAGACATTATGACTGATAGGCAATATCCTCCTCTTCGATAGTTTCTTTTTCTGTAGTCATTTACAAGTGGGGATTAAGCTGTATTACACTGGTAAGAAGGAATCAGGGCCTCTCAAATGGTGGTGTGCAGAACTGATACTATTTGTTAGACTTCACCTCCAGCCTTCTGGAGCATGGCTGAGGTCAATATATTCTGTCGAGGAACCATAAAAGCAAGGGGATCACATGTTTTCACCTCATCTTTTTATGGCTAATCCTGGAGAAAAAGTATGTTCCTTATTGTCATCCTCTCAGTGACAATGGTCATGACCATTGCAGGGCAATATTACTGTAAGGCACAGATATCCACTCGAGCTATCTGCAGTGGTGAGTAATGTGCTCTCAGAAGGAGATGAAGTTGCAGTAATGTCCTGGAATAGAAAGTTGTCAGGCAGGTCTGCATAGTGTTTCTGCTTGTTTTACAGAGTTCTGTTGTGGCACGGCTGATAAGCAATATATCCATATAATGTTACATTATATAAACAGCCAGGGAGTTGTACTCAGTTGTCCTCTCACTGGGAAATCATCAGCATCTGGATATGGTGTTATTAACCCTGTTGCTCTATGCATCCAAGCTGACAAGCTTCCTCACCAGACTTTTGATATCCAGCAACGGGTGGCTGCTGAAAAAGTCCTCATAAATGTTCTAGACATTCTGTTAAGGCTTGTTTGCAAGGGAAGATACTATGTGCTCCATCTGCTGCTCCATATATACTGCCTGTGCTATGTTTCTATTGGCTTAATTTTGCAACTGTGTAGTTTTCTATTACTTCCCCATGGATGCTGCCTAATATCCAGGATTAGGTGGTGCAAGGCTATGATTTTCCTGATCACCTTTTACCAAAGACAGTGCTTGGGTTGTCATACCTGTCTAGATGTCCAGCTGGCCCCCACCCTTCTTTCATCTTATGTGGATGTATTCCAGAATCACCTGCAGATAATGTTCCTAGTGAGTGGCTGCTGTGCATGACAGATGGGGGGTGAGTGGCTGAATATGACTACCAGTTTGCTTCTTACAGATTCATGAGATTTTCATACAATCCAACAAGTTTTCATCTGGGAGTTACTTCTCACAGTACGAGTTTGAAGCAGGAGCTGCTTAAAGCTATCTGAACATGTTCAAGCCTCTGGTAAAAAGATGGCTCCTACATGCTGTTCTTGCAACATGCTGGATTAATATTCAATTCTTGGGGTTCACCTTGCAACAATATCAGCATATCACATACTTATACAGTTACATTCAATTACGCATTCTGTTTTAAATTCAGTATTACCAGTATTAGTAATACATCAGGATCTACATTATACTGACTTTTTTTCATAAGAGACTTAACTTCTACTTGAAGCCTCAATGTCTGCTTTCTGAAGTTTGCTTTGAAGCAGCATTACTGTACTGTATTGGAATGTTTCTTTTTGTGCATGTCCCCTAGTGCAAAGACTCATCTTCAGTTCCTTCAGCTGTATCATGCAGCGTTCAATTGCAGAAAGATGGTAATGAAACTCCATAACTGAAACTCCAACTTCATTCCTACAGTGTCCTTTGGGTTCTCTGCAAATCATTATCTGTGCTGTTTTTCCCAAACTTGCATTCCTCCATGGAGGGGAAAGGAGTGCATCTCTTGGACCACCTTCCTGTGTATTTATGTCTATATCCACCCCATCAAAGATACACCTTTCTGAACCATGTAGAGGTTATATACAGCTCTCTTTAAATGAGCGGGCAGTTCTGCATATCCAAGCACACTTCACCAACTGTTGCATAGTCTTCCATCCTTGAAGACAGCAAAAACCTAGCTAGTGAAAGTCCTGAGCAACAAGTCAGGGAGTCAGAATAGATGGTCTCGAGAGGTCCCTCCAGACTGAAGGAACTTTGTGGTTCTGTGGTTCTGTGAACTCGGAGGCAGATGTTAGTTCCTGTTTCTGCAACATGTTGTGAGGTGGCAGTACAGAGTAATTAATTTTCTTTCTTGTTAAACATTATGTCTTTCAAAAGGCAGCTAGGTCAGATGCCATTTCAGGAATACCGTCCTTCAGTCACTCCTTGATATAGCTGAAATACTTTTCTCCTGCAGTCCTGGAAGGCTACTACTTTCCAGTCATTTCCAGTGGGATCCACACTGACATATTCTTGAAGAAGAGAGAAGAGATATTACCCTTTTAATAATTAGAGGGCATAGAAGGTACAGTCCCTCTTCTGAATTCCTCAGCAATAGTGCTTATGACCATCACTGAAATCCAAAGATGAATCATGTCTCTGCTCCCTAATGGTTATTGTTTTGTTTCAGGGCCGTGTTTCCCTTGTGAAGGAAGTTTTTTATTAGCTCTTTAAGTATGGGACTGATTACTCACCTGGCGGTGAATGAGGCTCTGTAAGATGTAATCAGAATAAGCTGAGCAGCTTTCCCTGCTTCAAGGTGCAGTTAATTGCCCTGAATTGTCTGGGGAATAAGAGAGGGCTGTGGCCCTCCATAACCTCATCACAGACACAGAGGTACAAATACCCTGGGACAGCCTGACATATGTTCCTGGTCCTAACACCTTCCTTTTCCATGCTTTTGGGGCATGAACACTTAGAGCTGGATCCTGACTGGTGAGGAGTAACACTTCCTGGAGGAGAGGTAATAGCTTTTACTCATGTAACAAGCATCTGGTGGAAATTTTCTGCGAAGAGATGCATTTAGAAATAAGAGACTAAATTGTGTTCTTTCTGTGCTTAAGATCTGGGTGAGGTATCAATTAGTGCTACTGTTTGACGGTGTGTTTGTCAGTCTTGGGGGTGTGTGTGGGGGGTGTGCTTTCTCAGTTTATACAGTGCTCAACACGTTTGGGTACTGTTGGAGGCCAATTATTATGATGGTGGCTTTTCTTGATTCAGAAATCAGCCAGGATATGTATTGAGGGCTCCACTCATCTGCTTTCACTTAGGTCATGGAAGGACTGCTAGCTGGGAATAATTTTGAATCTTTATTGACATACAGTGGATTTGAGCTGGTGGCTTAGAGGTAAAAAGCTTCATACTGCTCAGCAGTGTCTTTTGTATAACAGATATGAGACAATGAGCATGGAACCTATTTATTGCACACAGTCCTTTTCACAGATTTAAGAAAGAGTAGAAATTTTAAAACATTTTTTCAATGCCAAAAAGATGTACGGTCTTTTTCCTACACCACCTCTGTCTGTTTTCTGTTGTTCTGGGTATGAGCTTATGTGTATTACGTTAACACATAATCAAAAGTGGTTTGGACTGCATATAGAAAAAACAAACCCAAAACTCTTCTGCATGCAAGTGCTGGTAATTTTGGGGGTCTAATCCTAGTCCATTCAATGAAGAGAGACATCTGCTGAATTCAGTGGGTATGAGGTCCTGCCCTGCCCTGTGATTATGCACTTGGGTCTGCATCTGCATGGATCCGGCTGCAGGCTGGAGGTCTACATTTAGACACTCACACAAGAAAATTTAGTGCTTTGAAAGATGCAGAATGCAGCTGTTTCCCGTCATTATGTTTCACATTTACTTAAGTCAGCAGTTACTCTTTCCCAAGCAGTGCCTTTCAACAATAAACAAGGCAAATGCTTCCAATAGAACCTCTTGATGACTTCTATTTAATTTAAATATATATATTGTAGCAGCAAATACAGCAATAACATGGAATATAAAACCAACTAACACATACTCTAAATATGATATGTATGCGTAGGAGGGAGAGCAAAAGAAGATGCATTTCTTCTGATTACTCATACTGTATTTAGGGTGATTATTGTAAGTTGGAGGAGCATGCACTATATATTTTTATGTGCAATAAATAGAGTTCTCACTTTACAGGCACAGTGGAACTCCATCCTAATTGGAATTGGAGTGAATGAATCAATAATTAGTTGATACTTACTTATACCAAACCCAGAGGCATGCTAAGCACATTATAGATACCAAGTAAATTTCAAGATCATGGTCTTTATTTTCAAATCAGTAGGCAATTCAGGGAGATGAGTGTTTAGAACAGGAGACTGCGAGTGGTTTCTTGGCCAGAGACCTACTGAAACACAAATCTCAGCACCTGATGGCACCAGGTGGCTAACCAGCACTGTGGCAGCTTTTTCTGAGGAATCTTTCCCTTAGAACTGTTCCGCACTGGGGAGCGGATGGGTGAGAGAGCGAGTGAGACATGGTGTGCAGGGATTTTTCCAGACCTAAATAAGAAGGCTCAACAAAAAACGGTGTAATAAAATAGACATTTTCATAAGATATAATCAAAAGAGGAATATAGAAGGTGAGTAAATCTTATATCACTCCAGGGGCTGGGAGCCCTGCTTTCATGTGGCATCAGATGGACCCTGGATGCATTTTCCTCCTCCTTCCCATGCTGTAGTGCCTTTTATTTTCTGTAGCAATCAGAATCATGTATCTTCTGATGGGTTGGGATGTTATTTCTGTCATAACACCCAGCAGCACACAGCACAGGCTGGCACAGGGCACTCCAGCAGGTTCCCATGCAGCAGCTACTCCTGCTAATGTATGGGTTTCTCAAGCCCTAAGTACAAGGCCCACCAGAGCAGACATGGCCTGGTCAAGATCATTAACTCCTCAAATAGTGTGTCTTCTGCGAGGCTCACAATACAGAACTGAGTTACAAATGAATTCAATGTGAATCCTGTAATAAACCGAGATTTGATTCTGTACTGGCTATAATCAGTATTGAGAAAGAAAGTGGGAGCTTTATTTCCCCTCCCCTCCTTTTTTTCGAGAAGGGATGTATAATCTCAGGAATCTTAGGGAGGTGTGTAACACTGTTTGAGTTGGATTCAGTGGTGAAATGCTAGTAATTCTACTTAGACCTTCCAACAAAGAGGTACCATGATACTGAAGATACAATATCTGGGCTACTGGGTAGAGCCTGTTAGACGTTCCCTTTTTATGTAGAAAATGCCATCTCTTGATTTCTATGGGACGTCTGTGTGCCTTGCAGATGGATGTACTGTGCCACTTCTGTCTTGGGATGCTGTGATACAGCACAAAGAGTGTTGGCATATGGCACTAGTAAGTCCCAGGTGTAACCTGGCAAAGGAGTGTTCCTTGCCCTCTAAGACTGCACAAGCTGCTGCTTCTTCAGAGCTCAGGTGGTGGCCTCTGAGGCCAGTGGTACGGGATGTCCTCCCTGCTCTGGCCTGGCACCCAGGCCTGCTGTGAGCAGGGAAGGGCTCAGATAGCACAGAGCTCAATCAGAGCAGCATCACTCTTAGGTTGGCAGCAGAAGTGGGGATGCGGAGTTTTTCTCTTTGCAAGTTTCACCCATGTTCTGCAGCCTCTGACCCTTTCTAGAGCAGGCTGGGTAGGAGTAAGGAATGAGAGTCAGGTAGGTTTGGAGAAGGGTCCCCCTTCCGCTCCCCTCCACCCTTGCCTGACTAGGCTAGTCACAGCCTTCTGTGGCTCCATCTCTGCTTCTTCATATTGCTCTGAGGGGAATATTAACATCCTCTAATAACTCTGTCAGACTTATTGAGGGATTTGTTTTATTAATTCCAGGACTGGGTACAGCAAATAGATTATAGCTTGGGCCACTTCATAGGCTTAACGAGCCCTTTCTCTGCTTACTTACCTTTTTTTTTTTTCCAAATCTCCTTGTGTTAACTCCTTTTCCTGTTCTTTGTGTTACTACTTACTGAATATTCTCAGTGCTGTATATGTCACAGGGAATATGCCCAAAGTTCATTCCTGTCCATCATTTTTTGGATGATAAGAAAGGAATGGAGGCAGCGCAATTTGCAATGGATTTGGGGGTAGTAAATGCCTTTGGTAGCTGTCATGGTGATGTTCTGAGAGCCAGACGAAGCTGAAAATACACAGCATGCGTGCAGGTTATTGCTCAACAGGAGGAGAGGGACTCTTTCTGTGGCATATGGTGGGTAATGCCCTGGTTTTCAGTCTCTGTGTCAATCTTGCAGTTGATGCAGACAAAGGTGAAACACCACAGGCCTGATTTCAGTTCTTTGAGCAGACAGTAGAGTGCCTGCAATGAAACAGGTTTTAGCTCCTTGGGTTATATGGCTAGTTCACTTTAGTGTAAGACAGAAGACTGCTCAAAAATAGGGTAACTTTTGTGATGGTCGGCATGGGAAAGTCTGCTGTCATGCATCATCATCAGCAAGCTCCCTGTTATCTTTATGTTCTGATAACTTTCTAGCATTATTGCCTTCGCTCGATCCGAGAGATCTGAGAAGAAGTAGCTTATGTTGGTGAAACCAGGGAGGACATTCCTGGCAGGGAAGGTTTTTCATTTAGGGAGATCCATCCAGTTGCGATCCCTTCCTGATGCCTAAATTAATTAAAATAGGAAGGCTGTTGGAGGGAAACTGGCTCCTGCATCCCTATGATTTGTTGTGTCACCTCCAGCTTATAAGAACATCTCTTGCTATGATATGATGCAGCCACTGAAGTGTCACATTGGTTGATTTAGTCCTTGTTCAAGTCAAGAGAAAATTGGGCTTGTATTGGGAAGCTAGTTTCAGCTGTAGTTAGAATGTGAAGAAGCAGCTGTTCATGGGAATGTAACTTTCTTGCAAGTAGTTTTTGAAAGGCTTTGCAAAGTGTGAGGCACTCTCACCCTGAAGGGAAATCTGAATGAGGACAGGAGTTTCCAGCTCTAAGTGTTTGCATGGAAGCAGGTACAGAGATGCCTAGGTAATATTACAGAAGTGTGAAAAAACAGGCAGAAGTATGAGTAACGTATGCTTTTAGAAGGTCATAGGTTCTTGTTTCATCCAAGCTGGGAGGGAAAGAGAAATCATCCTCCTCTTTTTACCGCTGAATATGACCTATGAAAATGCAAAACCAACTTTCTGTGTAACCCTGCTACTGCTCCTAATATATAAAAGGCTTATAAATAGTGGTCCCAAATATCATAGCTAAAGGCAGGGAAGTCATTTAGTCCCTTTTTTTTCTGTGAGTGCCCACTTAGGTGGAAAAAGCTTTGGCACTTCTAGTATGTAGTATGATGAACCATATGGTGGCTTTTGCTGTTTGCGTGGAACATTGAATGACAAATTGTAGCATTTGTGGAGGAGACTGTGTACTGTACATGTATAACTTGGGCACATGCTATCAGTGTCCATGTTTTTCTATTGCTTTGTTTGTCCTCTGGTATCTATTCCTCCTTCACAGGAGCTGTAGTTTGTTCTTGGCCCAAGTGTTGCAAGTGAATTCTAGGGCAGATGAGTGATCTTTATAAGGCTGTGTGTGTGATACTGCTAAACAGAAAGGGCAGAGGGGGTCTGGATCTGCACCAGACCCTGGTGAGGAGCAAGGACCTCCAGAGAGGTAGAGTGCTCCTATGCTGATTTGTTTGAACAGTCTATATTTCTTATTCGTAAACTTGTCAGCCTGTGTTTGACAAGAATAATAACTTTGTTCTCATTGGATTTTTAGCCAGATTGTGTAGTAGTATGTGCTCCTAGGGTAGGGACACGCTTCCAATGGGTTTAGACCTGTGCTAAAAATATACTAGTTACACAAATGGCCTCGTACAACTAACCCAAGGATAAAATTCAAAACTGGTCCTGCTGTAGATAATTTCAATGTCTTTTCACTGAAGGCACAGAGTGGCTGCCATATGCAGAGGGTCCTGATGGACCAGCAGTCTTCAATTTAGGAAAGAAGTGGCTAAAGCAGAAGGTGAGANGTAGAGGGGGAGGATGACAACCTCCCTCGACCTGCTGGCCACACTCCTCTTAATGTGCCTCAGGATACCATTTGCCTTCTTGGCAACAAGGGTGCAGTGATGGCTCATGGTCAACTTGTTGTCCACCAGGACTCCCAGGTCCCTCTCTGCAGAGCTGCTTTCCAGCAGGTCAGCCCCCAGCCTGTACTGGTACATGGGTTTATACCTCGTCAGGTGCAACACCCTACATAGATAGTTAAAATCAAGAGTGATGTGGTGATGCTGAATAGAGAATGCTTATTCATAATATTTTATAAAGCAACAGGTAGGGGATGTCCAGTGTGATATATTTAGCTCCAGGTTTTAAAAGAACAAATGGAAATACTGTTTGATCACTGTTGCATCAATTCTAGCTCCAGAAGAGACCAGACAAATTCAAGGAGGAAAAAGTCCATCAAGGACTGTTAAACATTTTGATAATAATGCAACCTCCACCACTCTGTCACTGCTGGAAGCTGTTAATAAGGGTATTGTGAATTTTCTCGGTTCCTTTGACTCTTCCCTGAGTGCCTGCGCTTGGCTTCTGTCAGAGGCTCGGCCTTGGTGTCTGCCCTGCTCCATTACTGAAGCTCTTGGCTTGTGATGCCTGGCAACTGTTACTGACAGAATTGTCTGGGGAGAGTGTGTTTTGAATTAGAATATTAAATTGTAGAAAATGGGATTGGAAAAGGTCTCAAGGGCCAACTAGTCTTTCCAAGACAAGATCAGGTGTATCTGAAAAATTAATGAGAAATACTTGTCCAGTCTTTTCTTAACAGTCTCCAATGTTGGTGGCTAACTCCCAGTAGCCAAGCTATTCCAGAGCCTCACTACCCTGTTGCTACCAAATTTTTCTAACACTAGAGTAAAACTTCCCTTTCTGCATCATAAGTTTCTTCTCATTCTATCTATGGTGAATACAGAGGACACTGTTTTTTTTTTTCTGCTTGCACCTGCCCTTCAGAAGTTATACAGTTATGTATCTTTGTGTGCTCCAGAAGACTGTGGGCACCAACCAGCTGAACAGAGATGTACAGGGCTGCTGCACAAAATAGCAGGGAGCAAATCCTCTATTTTCTCCAGTGTCCAGGCACCTAGGATGAAGTAGAAAGAAGCTTCATCCTGCGGTGCTCAGGCAATGTGTCTAGGCACTTTAAGTGAAGATCAACAGACTGTTTGGAGGGCACTGCATAATTAAATTCTAGTTGGATTTTTCCTAGTAGTAGGCTACAGAACGATTAACTTTTTCCCCAGCAATGTAGCCAGGGCCCCAAGGAATGCACATGAGCATATTTGTTGGGATGTGTGGGATAGGATGGTACTTTCACTGAAAGCCGTGAAATCAGCAAGCAGCTTTATCTAAGAATAGTAATGATACAGAGTTAATTAGAGGGATTATTATGAATTCATTTCTCGAAGACTTTTTTTTGTTGGTTTTTTACTCTTACTGGAGCTAAGTAACTGTGCATTGGTTTCTGAAAGCAGCAGGCATACTTAATGTTGATATGAAAGTACTTTCCTAAATGGCCAGGCAATTGTAGCGAAGCCATAGTGACTTGCAAATGTCTCCCCAGCTAGCTATAGGGCAACTCTGCCTGAGTATCTTGGTTTGCTGAGAGGAGAAGGCTTGGCCCCTTGAGATAAAGGGGCTGTTTTCTTTCGTAGATACAGGGTCCACTCAAACTTCATATGTTTTAGAGGGTGACATACGTAGGCGTGTATCAGTCAAATTCACGTTTGACCCTGTGGAAAGGGCAGGTTGCTCATGACATTAATGCACACAGTATGGAGAAGAGCCTTGGAGGCATCAAATGACTGTTAATCATTCAGATAAGATTTGAAATCAAATCTCTTCATTTAAATCAGGAGTGCTTTAAAATCACATGGCACTTTTAGTAGAGTCAGCCAAGTTTCATTCTGCCTCTTTAAGTAGTTCTTGTTGTTCTAACTCTGACACTCTAAACTGCTGTATGGTGTTCCTATAAGCTGTTAAACATCTGTCTCTTTCACTCCAGAGCTGGCTGCATTTCAGTACTAGATGAATGATTCCTATATTCACAGTTAATAAGTGCTTTGAGATCCCAAGTATTAGCTGTGCAAAGGCACAGTACCACAAATGTCTGCAATTCTTTGCAACATATCAAGTGAGTACTGTTCCCAAGAGACTGAAGCCTAAGAGATCCCATACAACAAAGGACACAGAGAAATGTAATTGATTGTAATGAACTTGTTTGTGTATGTGTCACCACTTGTCTCTACTGAATAAAATCAGAAGTGTTCAACACTCCATTAACACAAATTACAGGGTCCTATTCTTCTGGAGTGAGACAATACGGCCTACACCTGCTAGTATTGCGAAGTTCTTCATGATCCCAGTGTGCAGCTTGGTGACAGACTTCACAGGCTTGAGTGGATTTGGATCTGTTTCAGTATCCTAAACATATAGCAAATTAGATAGAATTGGTCAAATTTACTTCTGTGGCAATTCCATTGGAATCATCAGTGGAAAGATGCCAGGGATGGAGCCTACTACCAGAGTAAGACAAAAGATGTTAAGTAAATATGAGGGATGAAATCGTGGCACTATCAGAGTAACTGTCAAGTCTTTTATGAATTTAATGGAGCCAAGATTTTAACCTAGTTAACCATAAATACAACAATCTTCAAGGTGCCTAGCTTCTGTGTGAGTATGGGCACTACAGGGATGCTGTGCTGATGCTTGGAATTGATCTCATTACACAGTCCGTCTTTACCCAAAGGAGGTGGTGTTAGAAGCTGTTGACACAATGTAAATGTTCATTCTTTTTATGTTGCTGTAACCCCCCAGGTAGCTTTGAACCACTGTGTTCTGAAGGGAAAGACAAGGAGACTGTACAGTCTTGCACCAACATCACTGGCGCCCAACAGCTTGGTATAGGAGGTGAAGTAGGACCATGTTTACCTTTACCTTAACAGACCAGGCTAGGATGGAGTGAGTCCACTTGCCAAATCAGCATCTGGAATTAACACTTTGTTTGATGAAGTATCAAATTAATGAAGACTTTGCTCATTGCTCATTCAGATTTGCAATTTGAAGGGTTTCCAGCTCAGCCAAAACGCAGCTCTTCATTGTATTGTTAAAATGTTGTATCAGAGCTCAGTTAAGAGGAAATCACCCAGTTCTGAGTCACCAGCATCTCTTACTACCACACCATAGGAGCCCAGGCTGGCTCATCACATATCTTTTGAACCATTTCACAGGCTGCCATAAATGCATCAATCTGTGGTCTGTGAACTGTTTTCATATATATCAGTAAGTCAAAGTAAGTGATAAGGGTTCCGAACGAGTCATGTTTCTGCCAGTGAAATTGCACCTATATCTATTTTATGTATTTGAGATGATGATGAGAGCCAAATCTGCTTTAGAAAAGCTTTTTTAGTGTTGATAACTGAATGAGTTTCAGATTAAGGTTGGATTTTCCTGTCTAAAGGATCCCTTCTTATTTGGGAGTGGGTCTCCTATGACAAAAAGATGCCTTTAAGTGCTGTAACTTTTTCCCTCCTCCTCCTCTCCTCAGTTTCTGCTCCCTAGTCCTCTCCAAACACTGGCATTCAGAAAGAGGGTGACCAGAGGGCCTTGGAGGAGGATGCCAGAGAGCTTGAGGGACTTGTGGTACAAGCCAGTGCCATTCACTTCTAGGTGCTTATTTCCACTTAGCCTAGGATGCTCCCACCTGATTTGTGATGTGTGAATTCAGTCAGTGGCTCTCACTTTATCTAGCAGAAGACAGGTGCCCACAGCCCATCAAAGCAGGGGACAAGATTGAGTAGAAAATGGAGATGGGAACACAAGCAGGTCTTTTCAGGTCAAAGTGATGTGTACTGGTAGGGCTGGTGTGCATAGAAAGTTTGTGCTGTCCTTGTCTTCCAGCTGGAGAAAGAAGTGCACTCTTATGACAACTTCCCTTATTGCTAAACTTCTTGTTAAAAATGTTAGAGTGAAAAATACCTCAGATGTTTCCTCTACAGGCATGAGAATGATCTGAGCTATAATAATGTTTGCTTTGTTCCTCCCGCTCCCCTTCAGCCCCTCTTTCTCTTTCCACCCCACCCAGATGGCTGGGGCTGCACCAGACAAAGGCAGCAGCCCTGCTGATCCTGCTTTCAACCCAGCTATTAGCATCAAAGAACAAAAGCAAACAGCACCGGCTTGCTGCTCAGCCCTTTACAAAGGAGCAATAAATGGACTCTTGTGTATAGGATAAAGCAAACTCTGCCTTGTCTTTTGTTAAGAGGCAGACCTTTTGGTGTTTGAAGTGCTCTGAGCTGGAGAAAGTGGAGAAACTTCCATCTGCAGGGCAGTAAGTCCCATGGTCACTGGGCTTTTTGTAAGCCATGGTTTCTGCATGCTCCTTGTTTAATCAGGGAATGCTGTACCTCCTCAGTCTCTGTGGCAGGTAGGAGGTCTCTATGGGGGGAGGAAGGTAGTGCTGATGGACAAGGAAGAGAGTGGGGACGTGTTTTAAACAGTCCTTTTGAAAACAAACTGGAAAAACATGAAGAGAATTTGAGAGAATGTTTCAGATGACAGGGTCTGAAGGAGAGTCAACTCAGCTCCCCAAATCTGGCCACTCTGCCTATTTGCCATCCCTGTCTTCTACCTTTCTTGAGGCATTGGATTTCTTCTAATTGTAGAGCCACCAACCATAAGGTACTGCATCAGAGGTTTCCGATTAAGGGTCCCTTTTGTCGATATACGCAACCATGGTTTTAACTGTGCGCTGTAGTGGAGTGGCACACCACACTGCAGAGGTGTTCCGGGGTTTCCTGTGAGGGCTTGCATGGCAATTTCACTTGTATGCCACAGTGGTATTTACTGTAGGGTGTTTTGTGAGGACTGACTGGCTATGTGCCATTTTTGTCTTCACAAAAAAGTGCTTTCTCATGTGTGTTTTAAAATAAAACCCAAGTACTTTCACCATTTGAAAATCAGCATTTGCCAGCAGATACCACATGGGGGGGTGTCTGCAATACAAGAAACTCCCTTTGTATTTAGTATGGGAAATAACACTAATGACCTGGTCAGCCACATAGGTAAATACTGCAAAAGTGTCGCAGAGATGCAAACAGTGACTTTTCTGATGCAACTAGTGTATACTGAAATTGTGTTGGGTGGAGACTTTGCAAAAAAGATACAGCAAGAAGAAAGCTAAGAGTAAAACCAGTCAGGATTGGGGATGCCTGCTCTTAGGGACATTGGAACAAAAATATGGGTAAAAGGAAATCCCCTTGCTGTCTGCCCTCTGTTACTTGCCATTGAGAAACTATGTTTTAGAGATGCTTGTGTAGCTCAACATTTAATTGTTCCCCTTTTTAACAGCTTCATGACCTGTTTAATTCACGCACAGTTAAATAAGTGTTATTTCAAGCAGTGTATCAGTTACAGCCCACTGCCTCTTCTCTTGTTTGCTTAATGTGTTTATCCCTTGCTCATCTTTGGTTAGCTCCTTCCTTTGCCCTTTCTATCTGCTGATCCTTGCTATTCCCTAAATATCCCACAGATTTCTTCCTGTAGCACAGACGCCCTGGTGAGGCTGCCTACTGTTCCCTGGCCCCTGAGGTAGCCCGTGCTGCAGATGTGCACACTCCTTTATCAGGTGTGCCGGGAGGCTGAGAGGACAACATGGGCCTTGTACCTGCTTGGAGTAGGCTTTGAGGCAGCTGTTGGATTATCAGAAACCTTTGCAGTACCTTATGGTGCTCCCTTCTTCTTTTTCTGAAATATATGATCATCTTCTCTGACTGCCACTGATTTTCCCAAGCAGCACCTCAGCTCAAGTCCTAGATGTGGACCTGTAAATTCTTTGGCATCGTGCTCACATTCTGCAGTGGTGTTTAAGGGTCTCCTCCTTCCTTCTGCCCCTGCTGTCACCTCCTTTCGCCTTTCCTCTGCAGTGCATGCATTGCTGCCTGACACTTGTTTTCTTTTCCTACTTAAAAATAACTACTTTCAGGCAAACTTTCATTGCTAAGTGTCCTTCCAGGCTCATATGCCAAGACACCAGTTCTTGGATACAGTTATGTGTTAAAAGAAGAAAGGCAACAAATAACACTCATCGGATCTGAAATATATGTTTAGGAGAAACTATGGAAAGTAAATGAGTTGATGCAACAGTCCCTGCCCTCTTTGTGCATTGTTTTATTTGGGTTATTACCTCCTTAGGGAAGGATGGCTTGATATATGTGTGATATAACTCAGGGACTTTTCCTCAAATGATTCTGGGGCTATTACAAAGTAGTAAACAAAAAGCAACATGCACAGGAATCACTCACCACTGAAATGCAAGTGTCTCAGGAAGACAAGCAGCACCTGTTTCACAGCAACACAGCTGGTTTGGACAGAAAGCGGGAATACTGATGGAAATTAGAAGGGATATTTGGGAAAGGAGAATACATTCTTAGACCTTAGTGTGTAGCCAAAGCACCCAGCACGTCATGCTCCTAGACTTGTAGCACAAGTGGTCTGGGACCTGTAGTAATCCAAAGCGCTAATGTATTGCTTTGAAGTCTTACTGGAAAGATGATACCTGCAGCAGCACAGCTCCTGGGCAAGGAACAAGCCTCCAGGGAAGAATGCTACCGATGGACTTGGCCCCACTGTTTCCTCAAGCAAGTTCATTTTTCTCTTGGGAGGGCTGCCTTGGAAGGAAAATTTCGATCTAGTCTAATCCCATGAGATTTCAGGGGTTCCTCCCTCATGGTGTTATGAGAAGTATAGCTAGCTATTCAGAGCAAGACTGAACTTGGGATGCTAGAAAAGTTATGAGAGGCATTTTTTTAAAAGTACATTCTGTGGGATTGGTGGTCTCTGCCCAAAACAGACACTACATTCAAAGATATGCCTTTTCTGTGATTGATACTATCACTCACATAGTCTTGCTCCTCTCTTAAAGGACTAATTTATTCTGGGATTTATGTGATCGATTCTGAAAAGTGGTCTTATGTCACAAAGAGAAAAAACACTGAATGACATTTGGTCAGAATTCAGCATCTTGTGAAAAGACGACATGTGGGATGTGCAAGCCTCTAGCATGCCTTCTCCCCCACCCCTGCTGCTGTCTGCAATGAAGGATGTTGTTTTGGGAATGGTGGGCAGGAGGAATGAAAAGTAATGGGCTCTCTTCTAGACTTCGGGACTATGTTGAGTGTCTTGTACTTGGTCATAAATTCACGTGGCCCCTCGTAAAAGGGGAGCAGGTTCTTTTCTTTTTTCTGAAAACTTGCTTGAATTTATGTGCAATAGAAACCTACTGCAGGCAGGTTGTTTCTTGTTTCTTTCTTTGCATTTGTGTGTGAAAAACAGTAGAATATTTTAACCAATATTCGTACAGGAACTGACATGGTTTGGGTCTATCTGATTCCAGGAACTCTCTCTCCGGACAGATATGATGGTGGATTCGCTTTTACATGCACAGCGGAGAGGGAGCCAGTGCCTCCTCCCTTGCATGGCTGGGTGCTTGGATGCAGATGGGTGGCCTTCAAACAAACCTAATTACTTCTGGTTTTGCATGAAATTGATTTCCATGCAAGGATGCTGAGTTTCTGTGTGCATCTCTAATGGCTTTTCTCTCTTCTCTCTCTCTCTCTTTTCCTTTTCTCCCTTCTGCTTGCCATGAAAACACCTCGACAGATGTCAATCGTATTCCAGGTAAGTGTTGCTTTTGCTGAGCTGAAAGGCTGCTCTTTAACGGAGTGGTGGTGGGCAATTACCAGGGGCAGAAATCTCATTCTGCTTCCTGAGAGTGTACAGAACAAACCTTCATACTGGACATCATAGGGTCTGGATTGCAGAGTCTTTGCCAAAAGGAGGGCTTCATAGTAGCAAAGGTCACAAATTTCCCTCTTCAGAGATTACATTGTGTTGGTCAGTTAAAGGGACGTTTTCTGAATGAAAATTACATTAAAAATGCTTGCTTGTATTGCTAATTACCTGGCATTGAACATTGCATTATATACAGCTTATTTCTGATATATCTGTGTGTAGTCTGGCATAGAAATCTAGTCCAGTTATTTTCCTTCTCCTACTGCAGTTGACTCCATTTGCTAGTCCCACTGATAACCTGTTGTGTTTCATTTCCACAAACAAAGGAGGTTTTTGTTGTTATTTTATTTTAGGTTTTAAAAACCAGTGAGTATCTTTCTGGCCAAATGTGAATGTGTGATCTTATTTAGGTATCAAAACTTTAATTCCTGACAGGGCACAAATATCTCATTTAAAAGGAAGAAAGAATGTGTGTTTTATGTGCTTGTTTATTTGGGGAGTTCTTCCACAAGGAAGTATTTTACCACAGAGAACTCCAAACCTCCCTCCTCAGGTTGATCCCTCATTGCTGAAAGGATCTGAGTCCTCCAACTTCAGCTACAAGGGTTAATCAAACTAGACCACTTTATGCTGTAGTCCACATCCTGTTGCCACTGAAGCTTAAGAAACTAATTTTTACCTCATGCTCAGGCAGTTCCACCTGGTTTATCACTATGTGAAAAGGAAATGAGAGCCCAGAGAAGCTGCTGGCATTCTGGCTGGAGTGGGATGCTGAGAGAGTCGAGGCTTTTTTCCTTCTCAGTTTTAAGCGTAACTTTTGCTAAACCCGACCTGGACCTGGAATGAGCTCTCTGTTCAGTTTGCTTCCTTTCTACACTTGGATAATCAGAGTTTGTGAAATGCTTCAGAGAGATGCAGTGAAGACCAGCCAGTCGGGTAATTTCCCTGCATATTTAGCCTTTTGGCTTCTCTTGTCAGCCACCTTTTTGTTCTGCTGAGGTCCTTTGCATTCTGCACGCATCTCAGTTGGCAACAATGGGGATGGAAGTGGCCAAATGGCAAATGTTGCCTGGCATGTGTTGGAAAGAAAGGCTTTGTCAACCGTAACATTGAATCTTTTCAGTGACCCATAGGGCTGAACATGTACCTTCTCTGCTTCTGTCTGAGGTGTCCAGGAACTCCTATCTCCTTTCATCTTGGCAGGATCTGACAGGACATGCACAAGGGCTCAGGGTCACAGGTCTCTCCACCACATCCTGAAGCTGGTGGTGTCTGTGGCAGAGGAGGGTAGTTGAAGGCATGGCCTTGCTATGCTTTGCCAGTGGGAGTCATGATATTATGTCACAAATGAGTGTTGCCTCGAATAACATGAGGGCCATCTCCAAGACCTGCACATGTGCAGGGGACGACAGCATCACTAGTAGGGGCCCAAGCAGAGGTGGCACAGCCAGGATGGGACCATGCTGCTCTTATGGTGGGCACCTTGGAGTGGTCCATCCTTCTCTCTGAATGGACTCTTCTGCCCCACTGCCCTCTTATTCTTATAATTTATATGCTTGGATGGGCATTTTTTATTCTCCCCACTGTTCACACACATGTGGTGTTGTTCTCAGGACTGCTGTGCCCTTTCTCACATGGATTTCTAGTCACATGTGAATGCTCTTTTCCACATGCTCTTGCACTCGTCTGTATTTGCAGTCTGACAATTACCCACACCTCATTATTGGGCTCTGTAACTGTTCACTCCTAGGCAGTCTAATCCCTCTGCTCATTTCCCCCTAGGGAGGACACTGGCATTGCTGCGTGACTGGGCAGCGACGTGGGCCGCAGGGAGGATTTGAATGTGCACTTTCCCTCTCCCTGGCTGTGCAGAGGCCTTCTTCCTATTTGGCCATGCAGTTATCTGTATTGTGAGGACAGAACCCTGGGCCCCTGTCAAAATGGTTGCTTTAACCGTGCACTGTTTGCAAGACAAATTAGGGATTTTATGAGCGAGTGGTAACTATTTACTCACAGGCAGCAGAAGGGCTGTAAAGAGCCCATTGATTAACTGAGTATTTTTTTATTGTTGAATAGACTGGTAAGAACTAATTCCCCAGTAAGGGAAGGTAACTGTGAATAGGCTGCAGCTGGCAGCAGTGGGGACCAGAGGGCTCTGCTGGGCGCAGTTCCTGCAAGGTGCAAAGAAGTTGGTCTTGTTCAAAGTAAGCAGAAACATGTAGTATGAGCCTTCCCTGGCTGCAACATCTCTACTTGTGAAGAAGGGGTACTCCGGCAACAGGGGCTGGTGTGCTACACTCCTTTCAAGAGCCAGCTGAAGATCCCATCTGGCTTATTTCACCAATGAATGGAGTTTGTCAGATGTTAGTCCCGCTAACTAGAGTCCAGCTGACTAGAGTTTGCATGTAACTGAACGGACACAACCCAGTAGAAATGACCTAGTTAGCTGGGGCCCTGAGGAAAAACTAGTCCTTGTTTGCCTGAATAACTCCTTCATAAGGATACAGAGATCCTTGAAGGCACAAGCATACTAGCACTTTTTTGATCCAGGTCTTTAATCTTTCAAACTCCATCTTCTAACACTTCTTTCCCTTCTTTATCTCAGGGCTACTGTTTTAGTTTGTCTCCCTAACTCTATGTCATAGGGTCATTTAAGCAGTACCTGTATGCTGGTTTCTGCTTTCTTGAAGCTGAACTCTGCTTTTTGGGCATGAAAATGTGAGTTGTTTCAGCCCATCTGAAGTTTCCTATTTGCAGAAGGTACTAGGTCAGAGTAAGAATCCACCAATGCCATATCTTCAGTGCCACTCCTGTAGGTGTTTGAAACCAGTTTGTATAGACTTATGTTCTTCTTTGTAGGTGCCACTGTTGTTTTCATTCTTGCATGCACTTTGCACAGGCACTGTCCCCAAATTGGATTCTCTTGTGCTGAAATGTGAATGTTTTTCAGCTCCATTGCAACAATATGGCAGTAGTGTTCACTGGGGTCAGAGCAAGAATTCATCTAGTGCAGAAATGTCTTTTATGAAAGTAGATGCTTTGGAAGAAGTTTAAGAAACTATTTTAGCATTATTCTTGTCCTGATAAACCTTTGTGGTTTGGGTAGTTGCTGTTTTAAGGACTTTCATACCTGATACTGCAACCAGATCATAGTGTTATACAGTCATTGATGGACACATTTTCTCTGGACATGTCCAGTCTTTGTTTTTCTTAATCCACTTGTATTTTTTAACTCCATAGTATCCTGTGATAACAAGTCCCATTGCTTAATCTTTAAAGTGTGGAAAGTACTTTCTTTCACTCGTTTTCACACCTGTTCCTTGATAATTTCATTCAGTGACTCCTACTCCTTGTGTTCTAACAAATAGGAGAAAAAAAATATTCTCTGTTTTTTGGGATTTTACCTCTATCATATATATTGTCAGAGATGTCTCTTCCAAGCTGAAGAATTCTATTCCATGCCTAACAGTTCTTCTCTTTCCAACTTGTGCACCTACTTGATCAGGTGCTCTGATTGGCAGTGATACACATCTTCTTTTGGGTCAGCCATAAAATGCATTCATCCTCAGGTCTTGCTACCAGCACATGTTCTCTTGTGTGTGTGGCCATCTTTGCGAACACTTGCATGTTTATTTTCATACTTTCAAACACCATCATGTTTGTAGCCCCCTCTATGTGCTTCTAGGAATATGCCACGTGCAGTGTCAGAATACTTTTTTTTGTTGTGGGGAAAGGAGATAGTATGGTTTGATCATTATTTCTGCCCGTAGATATTGGGGTAAATGACGTTCTCTTTGGCTTCTACCTCATGCTCTTATTCCTTTGATCACTCAGGGTAGGTGCCACTCACCCTGACTCACTGCCCCAAATAATGACAAAACCTATCCTGGAATTACATAGCAGAGGAAGCAAAGGGGATGGAAAAGAGGAGCTAGCACAGCTGTTGTGTATAATTGGATTGGAAGTGGGCCTCCGGCTACAATAACAAAACTGTACTCCCGGCTGGCCTCACTGCTGGGGCTTGCAAAGAGCCCTTGGCTGTTGTGCATATCATGGTTGAATCAAACAAAAATGACTGCTCCCCAGCCTGTGCCACTGCTTTGCCCAGTTAGAAAATACAGGCACCATGTATGACAGCATCCAAGGAATCACGTCATCCTCTTGGCAAAGCTAACCTGTCTAGCAGGTAGAAAGTCTGAACTAGGTGTCAGAATGATTTTTCCTCTTCATCTGTTCTTCCCATATCTCAAAACAAAGGTTTTGCTTCTTCCTCCGAGTCCCATCCTTTGGCCCTGCTGGAATGCCCTCTTTTTGGTACATGGGGACTCTTAGGGAGTCTTCCTTGGTTCTTGGGTTTTAGAAAAGCTCAGGATGCTTACTGTAGGAAGGACCACATGGGAAATGAGGGACTTGTCAGTTCTCTTCCCTAACTAGAAAAGGGAACTGTTGATCGAGCTGGGGTAGGAGGTTCAGAGCAGGAAAAAAGCCAATTTCTTAAGGTGTTACTAATTTAGGAAATTAGAAAAAGAGGCATAAACAACAGATTTCATCACTCATCAGAGTGCTCTTCTCTATAGTAGATGTCATTTTATTTTTGGAAGAATCCCTTGGTTTGCATGATTTCTTTCTTCAGCTCTGCCATAAAGGATCTGCGTGTATATCCTGGACCAGAGGGCATGATACCCTGCCTCAGATAACACATTGCAGCTGGCCCTGTTATTGTTTGAATCGGTCATGGACCCTGATACCCAGGAAAGGATCCCCTGTGGGCAAGCCTGCCCTTGGGGAGAGCTGGGCTGCTGTCTGGCAGTCTCTCTTCCCATTCATTAAGAGCTTTTGGGCTAATCATCTGGCAGCATCATTAAAAGGGAAATACTGAGGCTGCTCGCCTCAACAGAGCAATTCAGCAGTGCACGCACGCACACGTGCACGCCCCCAGAGCATGGGCCCACTAACACAGGACAAGCTATAATTAACTAGATGAAGGAGTAGGTCTTCCTTTGTTACTGCAATCAGTTGTCACTCTCAGCTGTGTTTTGTGCTCTCCCTACCTTCTTAGGTTTTGTGGCTTTATTTTTCCATTTTAAGTGCTAAGTACCCAAATGTGGTGCTGGGTGTGGGGGCAGTGGGGGAGAGGTTCAAACTGCCTCCAAGGTTTCCTTCATTTTCTCCTCCACCCTGAAAATTGCCCCTAGTCAGTTCTTAAAGATGAGGACTACTGTTTAACTACATTGCTCTTTCATACCATTGTACTCTGAAGCTACTTTTAAAAATGTCCTTCTGGCTTCATAAGAATCCAGTGTTGGCCCTTGATACTTCGTACAATTAGAGACAGTTAATTTTACTGTTTTGATATAGAAAGCTGATGATTCACAATTTTTTTTAAAAATGTAGTTCTTTGAAATGTTACTTTGAGATCAAGAGAGATTAATATTAACCTTTAAGAAAAACTGATTCTGTAGTATGTTAAAGAAATACCAAAAAACTTCCAGACCTAAATAGGAAGAAGTCAGTTGTGGCAGGCATAAATCATGGCCAGAGAGGAGAGTTTATATGTCTGTCTACCTTCAGCAATGAACATATTATTTTAACAACAAACCAATGTTCTGAAGAAGCAGGACACTTTCTGTTCACATTACTGCTGAAAGTCTGAAGAAGCTGGGGCTCCAGAGGCTGAGCACTAGCAGATGTTTATTATTATCCAAGAAACCTGTTGAGAGCCGCCTTCCAAAGCTGTGCACTTGTCCTTACTGTCACTTATGTTTGAAGTTCAGGAATAGCAAGTCACCAGATTCCTGACTTAGACATAAAATTTCTTTGCAGGCAGATAAGCTATTTATTCTTAGGTTTTCCTAAACCTTTTCCAGAGCACTATGCACCATTTTTGTTGGGCAACTGTTGTGCCCAGCCAGCAGATTATTATAAGAATGACTAGATTGGTTTAGAAAAAGCACACATCATATGGCTCATGCAGGTTTGTGTCAACATTTTTACAGTTCTACACTGGCTGGGTTTGAAGCCCCAAGGCTTTAATCAGGGTTTCTTGTTGAACAAATCTAAGGTTAAAAGGAAAGTATGTTTCACCTGGATTTAGGTGGGAACTCAGATTTTCTTAGAGGCTTCTCCTAGAAAGGGATGGCTACTAGCACAAACAGTGGCTGTATATGTGAATAATGTGCTTTGGGGCCTGATGAGTTCATTTAGCATGCTGAGCCTGCTGAAAGCTTTTCTGGCCTTTATGGTTGATGCCCAAGTAGCATGGTGATAGGTGTCCCCTTTGTTCTGGCAAAATCTGGTCTAGTTTGCAGGTCTGAACAATTCTCACACCCCTTGCATTAGTTTGTTGGATGCCCTATTAATTTATTGTAGTCCAATAGCAAATGCTACCCCATGCCACCTTAAGATGACTTTGACTTTTATGATTTGAAAATTGTTTTAGTGTCTTGGCCTATCTTGAAACTGATGTAAAGGTGAGACAATGATGTAGGTTCAGGTTTTCATTGTTGATTTTACCATGACTGATTTGGGGCCCTTGTTACACATGCTGCAAATGTCACAGATTTTAGATCTCAATGGTTGAAGGTTTTGGTTGTTAATGACATTTTGTTGGAGATAAATACACTCATTTTCACTCCTACTTTAAATTGCATGGGAGGAAAATTTTCAGATGAGAAAAGCTGATATGTTATTTCATTGCTTCTATTATTATTCTATGTAATAATTAATCTAGAATTCTGTCAGTCTTTTCTTTGTTAAAAAAGGATCTGTGTCGATGGACATCTTAGGAGATAATTTTTTTTTTTTTTTTTCTCTGTATCTCCAAGTCCACCCTCCTTTTTCTTCCTGTTTTAAAAAGGAAGAAGTAGCATTTGGCTGGGGGCATTATTTTCCATTAATCTCCCTACTTCCATTGTCCAGTTGGGACTAGAAGATCAAAAGGTACATAAAATACCACAGCTGCCGTTGTATTTCAAATTTCTTAAGAAGCAGAAAAAGTCAGAACATTTCTCAGGGAGACTTTCTTTTGCAGGCATTTGAACCAGGGGCCAGAATGGTGGTACATTTGGGGGGTGCTCTCACTCCAGGACTACAGGCGAGGGGCTCTGGGCTGCAACTGGTGGATGCGCCTGACAGATAGAGCACACAGCATTGGCCTTCTGGGGATAAGGACAAAAGGGTGTTGACATTCCTGACACTTTGAGATCTTTATAGCTCCTCTGTGGCTGGTGGAGAGAGAAGGGGTCTTCTTACGGTGTGATTCAGGGTGTTTAATGCAGGCTCTTGCTTTTAACCCTCTCTAGCGATTTCTCTTTGTCAGTGTCCCATGTCCGCAAGTGGACAAGGCCTCTGCTATCTGCAGCAGCCGCACCATGCCTCTTAGCCATGGCTTTCCTTCCCTATGGTGTACAAGAGCTGAGGGCTTGGGACCCCTATCTCTGCTCTGGGTCTGATGTCCCCTCCCTGTTTGGCCAGCTTCAGCTGCATGTCATACTGCCGCCTTCTTGACTTTTCTGCTTTTTCACCATTGCTACAGGGTCTCTGTGCTTTGTAGGTGCTAACAATTATACTTTTGTCTTCTTGTCTTTTACAGTGACTTTCAGGTGCCCATTTGGACAGACCTAAGATTTGCCTGTCAAGAATAATGGTGTCAGTGGCCATAGAGACACAAATTCAATTCAGTCTGCGAACAGAGCAGAATGATTCAGTGAAATTATATCTTGTAATTTAGACCAGAAATATGTCCTACAGTATCAAGTCTGCTATATTTATTTATAGCTAAAAAACCCCACCAACAACAAAAATCTAAACCTATGTTGTGTTCCTGATTATTTTTCTAAATCCACAATAATCTTCAAGAACATTAAGATATTTGCATTCCTTAGATTGTACAATTATTTAATCCCCTTATCTGGCTTGGAGTTCTCTGTGGGTGAACATATTCTTGGGATGATCTGGATTTTAGATTTCTTCAGCAGACGCAAAGGAAAGATATGAGAGAGAGAAAGAAACAAATTCAAACTCAGCATGCTGCTTGTTGAAAATTCTCATTCTAATAAATTCATTTGACCTCTCAGTCTCTGTGAAATTAAAAAAGTCACAGCCCTATTTGATTAATAAACTGACTTAAGATCGAGGGTGTGTGTGTGTGGGGGGTGTGTGTATGCATGTATCAAAATCCCTGCCACACTAAGTGCTGTAAGAGGTGGAGGATGAGATGTGGAGAAGGAATCAATCTAAGCAAAGAAGGTCAGGGAACCAAGTACAAATGGGGTCACTCATGGCTTGAGTGGGTAGGACTCAATTTTTGTATATGTTAGTTCTGTGATACCGTGTGCCACAAAATTAACGAATGGGTCAGTTGATACTTAATGGATTGGGCATGAATATATATAATAGCATCTAAACAGAATCTGTATGAATACAGTTGTACAGTAAATATTTGAAAATTGGGGTTAGAAATGGATTTTAATTGAAACAAACAAGGTTTATGCCAGAAAGAGTTGTTGGACAGAGACTAGAGCAGCCCAGATGACCACCACAGCCTTGGCTACAGAGCTGACTGTGACTGTCACTGCTGAGGAGAACTGTGCTGCTTTCTGGCTTTACCTTGGATTATGAAACCAAAGAGTAGCTTTAGTTATAGAACCATAAAGTAACACACTGCCCTCAGAAGTCGAATCTTCAGTTCTTCCCAGAAGGGAAATGGAGTAGTATTAAAAATAGGTTACAGGTAACTTTAGTCCTTGCCAGGTCTGGTGTACTGGTGTCTAATTTAGTGAGCAGTGTTGAGTGACTCCTAAAAATACATGCTGGAGCCACCACATTCAAGAATGAGGATAGCTGTGTGTGTGTATGCTTTTAGCCCATATGTTTTGTCTGAAGCAGATGTGGTGGGATCATGGCCTCCCTTTCACTGACCACTGAAGCCTTGAATTTTAAATCTTTCTACAGCTCTTCAGAGGAGCAAATGCTCCCTGCAGAGCCCTGTTGCAGACCTTGGCTTTCCTAGCCCATTTGGCCCTACTGGTGTGCAGTGCCTCCAGAGTCATTCCCCAAGGGATATAATAAACCTCAAACACAGTTCTACAACTACTAGCAGGTTTTTTCTATCTGTGACAGACGCTTTCCTGCTCAGTGTGGAAAGCAGCACCTGCATATGTGTGTGCCCTTTGTGCTACACCCATACTTGGTCTAGTTCAAGTATGTGAGCTCCAATCCTGAGAGGTATTGGACTGCGACCAGTGTGCATGGATATTGTTCCTTCTTTTTCTGTTTTGTTCTTTTATTCTTACTTCCTCTCTTTCTTTCTCTCTTTCAAAGGCCTCTCACACCTGATGATGGGTGAACAAGGTAAGTCCTTTGACTTTCCCTTTGTTTCAGTCGCTGATCGTGAAAGAGCTTTGTCCCTGCTGCTTTTTCTGACCTGAGCTTTGCATGACAAAAGCATCTAAGACTACTGGGTGCCAGTCAAGCCATTTGCATTTTTGCATCTGTGTCCCATGAGCCCTGACTTCTTGTCAGCCTGGGACTCAGGTGTCCAGGAGGGAGCATGAAATGATTCCATGGACAGTAAAGAGGTATGCTTCCCCCTTCCATGCAGCGCATCAACTATTTTATCTTGCCATTTCTTTCTTGTTGTGCCAGCTGTAATGACTCCCGCTTCTGCCCAGTAAATGTAGACCTCGGTGTTGGTCTTTATTTTAAAGAGTGCAATTATTACAAAAAATATGTTAATAGCCCTCATGGCATGATCCTAACTCATTGTGAATCCTGAGAAAAATTGCATATAATGGCCTGTAAGTCCTGTGTCTGCAATTTAAAACATTTAAATATTCACAGAGCAAAATGGTTTAGAAAAAGAACAAGGCTAATCCTGGGTTCGGCTACAAATGGGATCTAGGCCTATATCAGAGTTCACATTTTAGTATCTCAGCCTGGATTGTGTTACAGATCTATTGTCTGTGACATGATGGGATTGTTAGTCATTTTGCACTATGGGGGTGTGGAGCAAGAAGCTGGTGAGGAGAGGTGAGGTAAGGGGAGGGGGATACTGTTTTCCTTGGACAGCATCAGTGTCTTGCTGACATGGGTACGCAGGGAGGAGTTAACAGCGCTGGTGATGCATTCTAGTCTTGCGAATGCAGGAGTGAAATGGTTGAAGACTTAATGCAAAGTGTGTGCATGTGGTGCACTAGGAAGACCAGACCAACTGGTTGTCTATGGGGATAAAATATGAGTTTTGACTCTAAAACCTGATGAAGCT
>VZTL01035436.1:0-37508 GCA_013400535.1 Scopus umbretta | reverse complement strand
TCTGCTCAGGAAAAGTTATTCTTGTTCTTCAATCTTTCTTAGACTTTCCCCTAAAGTATGTGGTAGTGGCCACTTGCAGAAAGGGGATACTAGAATTTACCAACTCACTGAATTTCTCTGTTTTGATAGCTTTTCTACTTACATGACATATTTTCCATAAATCACCCAAGAATGGCTTATCTTTGCATGACTGTGGTGAACACCGGTCACCTCAGTCACTGTATTTGCAAAAACAGTCTTCACATCTAATAGTTAAAAAGCGTTCTGCAGAGTTCACATACCAATAATCTGGGGATGTGCTTAGATGTGCCTAGTTCCTTTAGGCTAAAAGTCACATAGTGCAGGGTGAAAGGGTAAGCTAGGACTGGAAATATCTATGTGAATTACTTCATGAATAGTCTCCTGGCATGAGAGAACAAAAGATTCAGTGACCTCCTGCAACAGATAGGAAACCAATTTGAATAATAAGCTACAAGTGGAACTGAACTCTGACAAGTGTATGTTTTGTCAGAGACTGCCTTCTCTACTTGTTTTTATATAGCATAGTAGTAATAGGAAAAGAAAACAAAACACTAAAGGTTTAAGCATACAGATTTTAAGTGCTGCCACTGGAATTTTTTCTTTATCAGCCTGGATGTGAGCGGCAATGGAAGTTGAGTAAGAATTTGAAGTGGCTGAAATTTAGAAAAAAGTTGTGCCAGAATTTCATTATTAGCTCTTTTAATCTCATTTAATGAACATGGAAATGATTCAGCTAACTCCTGTTCCATGCTCCTTAATGGCCAGAGGTCACACTTGCCGCGGCACGCAGTGCCTGTCCAACCCATTGAATGACTGCAAGCAGACCACAGGGCAAGCGAAAAGACTGTGGTGTGGAGCAGTGAAGAGAGCCACTATGTCAGGCTACAGGCCCAAACAGGCTTCCAGACAGCACTCCACAGCTTCTGCCTACTGTTTGACATTATGAGATGGTCCTGTCCTCCTGCCCCTTTCTACCACTGCTCTCTCCAACTTCTGATCCACTGAGGATGGAGGAAATACGAGATACAGGTATCTGCATAATCAGCTGCACTGTGTGACACAAGATGATGAAGATGTTTTTAAATTGAAGGTACTGTGCCAGACAGTCAATGACAGACCTTAGCTCCGGCAAACACTTTAACAGGGTACTAACTAGGGTTTTATTTCAGCAAATGAAGCCATTTCCTGAGCCCCTGCTCTGCCTTGGCAAATTACTCTTGACTGAGCTTTCAGATAACAGTATAATAAAATTCTCATACCTTTCTAATTGCAAGATTTTTGGGAGGTGGAAATTAGTCTAAATTAGTCCCATTAGTCTAAAATAGTACTTGAAGTACACATGTAAGGAAATAGTTGAAGGTCTGTCGTCCTTTGATCACCTACCAGTGGGAGGAAAACTGACAGAAAACAGTACTTCCTTCACTATAGCAGGAGGCTGAATCTCACTTATTGTGAAATATATATGTATAAGTACTGATTATATAATTGCTGTACAATGAGCAAATGGTGCCCTGAATAATTGTTTTCCTTCTCTTTATAAGATCTTTTATACAAGTTTGCAAAAATACCTGATTAAAATAAGTGGAGAAGTTTATTTTACTGACTTATTTGGGCTTCCTGTGCCTGCTGGTCCCATCCGTACCACAGCTGTATCGCGTAGGACTGTGAAAACATTTCCTTATGACACTCAGTCACTGAAGTTTGTGATTTTTCATTAACTGAAAGGAGATAAGGATCACTATACATTCCATGTAATCAGAATCAATGCAAAAAAGTTTCAAATGTTTTCTTTGCTCCTTTACTATCCAATAAAACTATTGCATACAACTATAGTAGCCAGGGATTTGTTTATTGGTTTCTGTGCTTTGGCATAGGCCTGAAGTAGACAGTCATAGAAATTATTCTTCCACTTGGTTACAAAGATCCAAAAATCAACATCAGATAAATTTCTTAATAATAGTTTGAACATAGCCTGTGCTACAGCAGTTTGCTACAGTCACTCTACAGTCACTATATTTTTGAGCTACAAATCCCAAAGAGAAGTAAACATTTTGTTTATTGGTATCCACTCCATCTTCTGACAGTTGCAGGTAGGTGTTATCTCTGTCAGGCTATAATGTCTCATCTCTTGTTGCCTTCAAGCCTCATATTTTTTCTTTCAAACCTAACTCAGGTGTAGACATTCAAAGTAAATTGAAACCAATCTCACTTGCATATCTATTTAACCATATATTCACATATATATCCACATAGGCATCTGCAGGTTGGCTTTTGCTAGTGCAATGCAGTGCTGACCAACATTTCATGTCTCTGCAGTTAGAATATTCTATTTCTTCATAATACACAGTGAAAAGTAAACCCATTTTTGGCACATGTTCTTGCCAGTTCTATTCTCAAGAAATTGTGATGGTTTAGTGTTGGACTTGGCAGTGTTTGGTTTACTGTTGGACTCAATGATCTCTTCCAAACTAAATGATTCTGTGATTTTATGGCATTTATGATTTAAAAAGAGTTGTTAGGGAAAGTAAGAAAAAACATCACCTATCTCTTGTAAATACATAACTAGAAATTTGGTAGCTGCCAAATGTAAGCTCACATGTGCTGAAATTTGAGGTTATTAAAATAGGAGAAATCTAAGAAGTTGTGTGGTACAAGTGAGAGTGTCAATGTTTTTTTTTCTATCTGACAATGTAGTCTATAAGATGTTAAACTTATTATAGTCTAAGTCTATTCCTCCTTTTGAGAATAAGTCTTAATTTATGCAGTGAACCTAGTTATTAGCATCAGTGTTCTACTGATGAGTGGTCCAGTGAGATCAACTCCTCTTTCCATTTACAACTGAGAAGGTTTATTATGACAGATCTTGTCATATGAAATTATATATTTGCTCATACTAATCTCACCCAAATTATTTCTTTACAAGTCCTATGCTAAAGCCTTGGTTTTCTCATCAATAAAAGAGGGATATCAATAATATCTTCTTTCTTAAAACACTTTGATAGCTATTGTGCTATATGGGTACAGGACACTATGGCATAATGTGGGGGTAATAAACAGGGTTTAAAAGACTCAGCAGTATAATCTGTCCATCTCATTCATACTGGTGCTTCTCAAGATGAAATACTGTGTAGATGGAGAACAATTAGCACAGGACATCAAATCATTACATTTAGCTTTTGATTACATGCTTACTGTAAGTGCTTTAACTAAGCTAATTATGAACAGGAAAAATCTCTAAAAGAGCTCAAAGATCTAGCTTGAGGTAATGTGCCAATCAGCGCTAGCTCTCTGACAAAGAACAGCATGTTCAACATATAGGTACTTTCCTTACATTAAATTAGTTGACATGCAAATGAATTCAACAATAAGAGTAATAGGAACAATGGAACCAGAAAACTTTCTGCTCTTGCAAATCATTTTGGTATTGTCTTCTTTTGTTAGTCTCAAAAAAGCCTCACGACAACATCCATGAGGTATGATCACAGTCACTTTGGAAAGATAGAGGGGTCTGATCCCACCATCAGCTTGTTAGCAAATGACTAACTTGGACACATTACTTACTGTCTGGGTG
Organism: Scopus umbretta; assembly: GCA_013400535.1. Lineage (NCBI taxonomy): Eukaryota > Metazoa > Chordata > Aves > Pelecaniformes > Scopidae > Scopus > Scopus umbretta. The sequence goes on along the minus strand of VZTL01035436.1, from coordinate 33,916 downwards.
ATGGATGCAAACATACTGTTTGAAGCAGAATAGAAATGAGCCAGTCCTATTTAAAAACTCTTTCTTCATCACATTTCTTAATGAAAGGAATGTGGTAAAACCTCATAAAATCCTCAAAAGAACTCATAAAAGACTGCCTGATTTTAGTCAATATCCTATGACTGCTGCAAGTTAACCTGTTTCAGATATAAGGAGGTAAGACTGAAGCTAATGATCTTTTGGGGGATTGAAACACAGCTCTCTCCAACCACATGCTGCTAAGGGTGTTGTCCGCTCCACTAATGGCTGCTAATCTCGTCCTAGCCCTGCTACATGAACTTCTGAATTTCCACACTGCAGTGACCCCAATTCCATCTTGAACAACTGAAATGTATTCTGGGGCTTCTTAATTTCCCATACCAGCAAAAAGGCAAGGAATAAACTGTTCCCCATAGGATAAGATTCCTTATTTTGTAGCAAGGGAGATCTTGAAGAATGTAAGAATAATGAAGCACTGGAGATCATGGCGTTTCCATCACTGGAAATATTAAAAACAGGTTATAAAACTATCTGACATGAATAACATAGATATAATAAGTTTTGCCTTTGGATGGACTTGACAACTTCAGTCTTTTCAGACAGCACTTTCTATTATTCTGTGACTGGGGAGTAAAAAGATTTTGATACGTAAGAAGGTTTCAGTTTGAAATATTTTATAACACAGGATCACAATATCTTACACTTTAATATAATGTGTACACTAGCATTGTTGCATATAATAATTTTTAATTTGTTAATCCTGGACTAATAATCTCCAAAAATGAGTGAAATTTAACCATTTTTTTTCCTATCAGTGAAGAGAGAGTGTGATTATTAGTACTGAGATTTGCAAACAAAGCCTCCTGGATTTATAATGTATAAAGAACTGAGGGTTTACACATGTGCTGGTATGATATATGTGGTTTTGAAAGAATTCATTAATGTCCATGGTCACTGATCAATTTCAAATTCATCCAGACCTAATGAAGTTGGTAACTTCTATGACCTGTTATGTTGTATGACTGTAACAGCAGCTGTGTGACATTCATTAATCTGTCCTTTATGCAGTTGCCACATCAGCCTTTTCACTGACAAAAGCTTCTGCACTGGTATTTGACTGTGAAGCTAACAGGAATCTCTCCACTGTTGTCATTGTGCTGCATTCTCCTAGCTTTGATACAATACTAATACTTCTTTTGTCCTTTCAAAACACTGAAGACATGGTTAGCATGTTAAATAATAACAAAATCAAAATTCTGAAACATCTAGAGAAAGGAGAAGTCTGTGTTCATGTGAGATAAACAAAATGACAACGATAACCCAGAAAATAGTGGAAGGACAGAGAGATGAAAGACCATGTAAACTGAAACAGAAACAGTATAAATTAGACTCTTTGTCTTAAGACAATGAGAATCACAGAGCAGATCTTGCTCTTCCATTATGTTGTTTGTAATGTTGACTTTGTTGTTCACTTACTTTTGTAATGAGATTTTATTATACTGTATTGCAATGCTTCCATGAAGAAGTGCTAAAGTATATAGTCAATGAATCAATGTTCTCATTGCTTTTATGTATGTTGAGATATGATGAGAAGTCTCATTCTTTAATATCTTCAGCTGTTTGGAAAATAATAATAAATGGGGGTTTATATCTATTCACATGTATGTGACTTTCCAAGAGACTGAGTTGACTATAATCACAAGTTGTCACTGCTTCTCATACACAGGTATTAAGCATTGTGTATCAAGATGATATCCCATACTGACTGTGATGATTGCCTTTATTCGCATCATCCATCTGGAGAACTTTTAACAGTTTTAGTGACAACACAGACAAGTAAATGCTTTCCCAAAGTTTTAATCTTTGAAATTTTGCTCATCAAAAAAAAACTCCAAACAAAAACTTTTTTCACTAATGGAATGGAAAACAAAACAATGACTGAGTGGCCTATTTCTTATGCTTTTGATTGTTAGTATTGCTATTATTTCTATTACAATACCATATAGAAACACAGATACATTCAAGACCTTTTTTTTTTTCAAGTTCTGCACATTCTCAAGGTGAGGAATTGTCTTTTGCTGTAGAGAGCTTACTGTGTAGTCTTATCTTTTCCTCCATTGTAATGCTTTAATTTAAATGGATTTAAGTTCTCTCTCTGGACTCTGTCATACTGCTATAAAACTGAGTTACTGTGGTTTAGCTTATGCCTGAAAATTTGTATTTAAGAATTACATCATTGTTATAGCATTACAACTTTCTGTGTCGAAAGGGTCTAAATAAGGAAGGGGAGGGGAGCAGGAAATAGGGAGAGTTAGGCAGGAAAGTTTGCCTGATTTGCCACAGATTACTTTTGCTTTTGCTAAATTTAGTCTGAAAGGGAAGTGTATGTTGGGTGAAAAGAGGCTGGTTGTACTATGGCTAGAGTGCTGGGCTGTCCGGTAGCTGCTGGAACCAGGAGCCTCACAGGTCCTTCTGGTATCAGCTGCAGCAAATCAAAGTAATGCAAGAGCAGGACATGAAGACTGTTGGTCCAATGTGGATCCCTTGTTTCTGGCAAAGGGACTACCTTTGCCCATCTACTGGCCATCTACTCCTCCAGCATTTTGGTGAGGGAAGTTGCCATCACTTTTGACTTCTGCTTTCACTGTTGCCCAGTGATTAAGGAGTCAGCCTCACACCAGTCTTGAGTCTACCTTGTGCCAAAAAAATAAGTGTGAAAATAATGGATGTTTTAAGAATGTATTTTCTTATGATTTCTTTTGTCAATGTGTGTCTCAAATGTTGCTGGTTAATTGGCTGTATTCCCAGCCCTCATAAATATAACAAAAGTCTCATGATATTAGTATTTTCATAAAGCCACTGCAGCTGGAATTAAGAGATTGCAGGAGATCTTTATTTTAGAAGATAAGCTTCAAGTTTTAATGCTTGTTTATAAAACCTTGACAAAATGAAACAAGTAATCTGTAGGATCTCAGAAAGCAAAGGGCTAGTAAAAGGAAACAAACTATGTTTTTTTACCATTCTATTTTTAAGCCAATCCTATGATTATCTGGGGTTTGACTCATGATTTTGGATGGTTGAAATTGGCAGCAATGTCAAAACGGAAATCTTTCCAGTTTCAAAAGTAATGTTCTGGTTTCCAAAGTGTTTTCCCAGACAGTTTGTTTTGGTCTTTACTAAAAATGTTTATTTGTTCATCTACTTCACTGTAGTGTATAAACAGTACTGAAATATGCCACAGATGTTTTCTCACTCCTTTATTTTTGTGTACGGTCAGATTACTAGATTTTGGTTAGGAGTAATATTACCTGTGTCCCTTTCCTTAATAGACTGTCATTACTGCTATGTGAGGATGGGAGAATTTAAAAAGTTAATTTAGTTGTTCTGTTGATGTGAATGCATTTGATATCTGCACTTTTGGTTGTTTAAAAGTTGTTGACACTTTTTATATGATCCCTTAGCCAGCTGAACTTTATATTTTAAATAATTATCCATCCAATTATCCATCCAATAAACCTTGCCTTGTTCTTGATGATCCCTGATTTCCTCACTTTGGTGAAAATGTGTCCTAGTTTAACCAAAACCATCACACTAGACAGGGCCACATATACATATATGGCATCTAAGTGCAAGAGAGCCATGAGAAATCTTTCTCTTTTCTTCTCCCTGCTGCATTCAAGATACCAAAAAAATCAAGGGAGAAGTAAGCACAACATGTAAGCTGGGGAGAGAAGAGGCCTTATTCTCTTAAACTGCCAGTGATGGTTACCATGGCGGAGATAATATAACTGTCTCAGGAAACTAGACATTTTACAGCAAAATAAAACAGATAAATTTAAATCACTTTCAGGAATGGTCTAGACATCAGGATATTCAGATCGTGCATGGAACTAGTTGCTTAGACAGAGTTTGCTCAGAGCCATATACAAAAGATCATATTTTAAGTCAGTCTGAGACAGTTAATAACTGACCAAAGCACAGGATTTTCATCTTACATTGCCCTGTAATGTTTCCTTTTCTTTCAGCTTATCCTATTTTTTAACTACTGCAATTGACTGTCAATTGACCTGCACAGCATAGTTATACCAGACCATGCCTGGGAACAAATTATTATTTCTGAATGCCTGCAAAGTGTCTACACTGTTAATTAAAGTCAATTGAAAGTCAATTTATTCTTTTTCTGAAATCAGGAAAAACTGTTCCATGCATGGATCTGCAGGAAGTAATATCTATCCATTAAGATTTTTTAATACTTCATAGGTTTTAATTAATACAAATGTTATTTCGTTCAACAAAAATGGTGAAAATTGCTTAAAAAAAAACTTAAAAGCATGTATGCTTAAGCAAATAACAAATAGTTCATCTTATTAACTGACTTACCATGCATTTCCCATGGTAAATCATTGTCAGCAGATGTTTTTTGCCAACAGATAGATTAAAGTTAAAGAGCAAAGTTTACATTTAAATGGAATGCTATTCACAGCTACAGCTACATTTAGCTTTTTACAGAAAAATGGAATGGGAAGGTAGAAATGGAGGACAGGAACACTGAACTGTTTAATCTCACTTGGCTTTCTGCAGCAAGGGATTGCATCAGTTGAAAAGAATGTCTCTTTATATTTAATTTGATTGACCTATATGTGACATTAAGTAGCTTGCACTGTATGAAACCTCATATTCAGTGATGTCACCTTCAGAAAAGGACCTTTACACTACTTTCTTGATAAAAATACCTATGAAATCTCTACTTTAAAATGGGGTTAGAAAGTCAGAGGATCTTAGTTTTGGAAGTATGTAATTATCAGTAGATTATTAATATTAAAAATGTGGTTTGATACACTACGAAGTCAGCAATATAATGTCAAGTCTTGCTCTAATAAACACTGTTGGTTTTAGTTTAAAGTGGTAATATATTAACAAGGCATGTTGTATCTTCAGTATCATTCATAATTTAACAAGCTGATAACACCTTGCAGACATAGTCATAAATGGTAAACAATTTTCTTATCTAGATTTTACTTCTAGATTTCATTGTAAAACAAAAGTTCTTTTTCAAAAAATAATGAAAGTAATTTTCAGTGGTGGTAGGCTAAAAGACTAAGACCAAAAGCAAAATGCATAGTATAAATTAAAAAATGTTCCAAGTTTTGGAATTTTTACAGCGCATTGTGTCATAAGGAAAAGCTTCTGAGCAGAGTAGCTTGAGCCAAACTAACCAGCAAGTAGACAAAAGCTGTCCTGGTTGGTATATGGGTGTGGGTTTCTATTTTTTAGATAATATTTGAAATATTCCAGAATGTTGCTTTTGGGTGGGGTTTTTTTTTGGTGAAATACTTTTTCCTTTCAGACCCAATCTCAAGAGAAGAACATGTTGCAGCATGTGAATATTCTTTCTTTTAAAATAACACTCTCGTGGTTGTCTTTGCACAGGGTTTTCCTCTTTGTAAATGCACTGAATTAGATCCTTATGTTCTGGAGGAATACAGTTTCTCTAGCAGTTTCAGTAAATAAAAGCTGATAGATCAAGGCACTGAGTATATATATATCTCTATAGTGTGTAGGAGCCCAGGTGTTGGCAATGGTGGGGTGGCCTCTGTGAGGAGAGGCTGGGGCTGCCCCATGCCAGACACAGCCAGTTCCAGCCGACCCCCTCAACAGGGCACAGCTGAGCCCAGCCACCAAGGTGGCAATGTCTCTGGGGAAAGATACTGAAAAAAAGGATGGTAAACACTGAGAAAAAGGAACAGCAAGGCAAGAAGTGAAGGAGGTGTTCTACAGCAGGGCTGGGCACAGCCCTAAGGGACTGCTGCCCGTGAAGGACCCTGATGTGAGCAGCTGTAAAGATGGCCTCCTGAGAAGGGGAAAATTACTGAACAGAAGAAATGTTGTTACAGGTGAAACATAGGAATTAACAGCGTCAAAGTAGGCTGTTTGAAATAGGATGTCCTATGTCCTCTTACATCTCTATGTTAGAAAAATGACTTATTTTTTATCCAAAATGAAGCCTCTCTCTGATAACTTCCTGTGTTGCTTGTGCTTTTTCTTTCCTATGCAGGTTGAATCCTGCAGCACCTTTCTGTGAGACCTTGGACTCTCACTGGGGACATCTGGCTGACTCCAGACTGTGACATAGATCATCTTTGAAGTAATTGTCTGCCTGTTTTTTTTATTGGTCCTCCTTTGGGCTCAATTTTGGGTTCAGTTCAGTTTGTCCTCTCATGTCTGGGATGGGTGGGTCCCCCTTTGGGATGGTTTGACGCCTCCTGAAATCTGTCTAATTCACTTGATACAGGTATTATATAAGTAATCTATCATAAGCATATCTGCTGTTACATTGCTGATAAGTTGCTTCACTAATAATGTTTGTAGTAACCTGTAATAGTACATACCTGCTTGGTTGTTGCTGTTATCAGTTGTTGCTAGATGATTGGTTGCCGCTATTATTAACTGCTGTCATACTATTGACTGATACTGTGTTATTGCTGATAGTAATTTGTAATAGTTTGATTATATATATTCACTTTATTAATCATAGGTATACTTGCTAGTGGTAATTTTTGTGGTATTTGTGGTAATCCATAATAAAGTAGAGAAATTTAGAGGATAAAGCCTCTGTGTCCTTGTGTTTTACAAAATCTTACAAACCCAAGGTCGCAATCCCTACATTCCTGCAGGCCAGGTAATCCTTTAAGTCATGACAGACCTACATCAGAGCAGAGGAAATGGGTAAGAAGGAAGGAGAAGCTGGGAAAAAAAAAAACAGTGAGAAACAAGGAGTGGCAGAAAGAAAACACTGTCATAACCCCAACCTCCTGCACCACAGGTGGCCCCACCAAAGGGGCTGAGAGTAATCTGTGATAATATAAAGGGGTAGAAGACCATGAAGGGGGAAGAAGAGGTATCTAGAGTGAAGCTGAGCCTGGGAGAGAGGGAAGGAATGGTGTTTTCACAAAGTTTTTAAATGTTTGTCTTCCTTGTTTCCTAATACCCAAATCAGTAACTACATGTTTCAAATCAAGTAACTTCCTGAGACACCTGTTTTGCCTGTGACAGCAACTGGCAAGTGATTTCCCTTCTGTGGTGGTCCTATCACTGGTCACTACTTAGAAGTGCCTAAATCCATCTTCTTATTTCCCCCACCCCAGTGTTTATCCACATGGATAAGATCCACCTGAGTCTTCTCTTCTCTAGGCTGCACAGTTCCAGTTCTCTCAGCCTTTCCTCATAGGAGACATTCTCCAGTCCTTTCAACATCTTTGCAGTCTTCCATTGGACTTGCTCCAGTAAGTCCATGTCTCTATTTTACTGGACCCACCACTCCAGACGTGATCTCACCAGTGCTGAGTACAGGGGAAAGATCACCTTCCTCAGTCTTCTGGCAACATTCCTAGTGCAGCCCAGGATACCTTTACTCTTCTTTGTCAGAAGGGCACATTGCTGGCTCATGGTCAGCTTGGTGTCCACCACGATCTCTAGGGCCTTCTCTGCAAAACTGCTTTCCAGCCAGCCACAGCTGCTAAGTATTACTTGTTTTCAGATTACACCTACTACTGCTGAGTCTGGATCTCATGCAGTGTACTGAGTGTGGGGAGAACTTCGGTGGGGAACTGAAATTTTGGTAGTGTTCTTTAAAGCACTGATGACAATTTCCGCAATGTCTTCCTGCAGATGTCTCTGCTTCTGCCTTAGGAGAATGCGAACTGCAGTAGTCAAGTTTGAAAACGCTTCTGACTGGAGCTATCCTACATCATTTCAGTGAAAACATCTTTCATAGATCCAGGAAGCTGAGATAAAGGTGCATGGAGTAAGAGTTTGGAGTGAGGAACTGAATTGTTTTCAAATTTATAGCATCAGGTGTGAGTCACTCAACTGGATATGCAGTCTGTAGCCTGAGTTAGTCTCATTCCTAGCTTCTTTTCACAGCCTGCAGAGTTCTAGCTAGGCAGTCCATGGAGTCCAAGGTGTGTTTAGCTCATCCTAAATGAGACATCTATATATGGTCAGAGAGTTTGCACCCTAGTGACTATTTCATTTCACTGACTACCAATGGAGCCTAGCCTGACTTGCTTAAGTATCTACAGTAAAAAGGAAAATAAAATGGGATGGAATTATTCCAATCTATTTAATCTTCTTCAAGAACTTGTAGCAAGCTATCCTCTTTTCCTCATTCACGCAGGGTGTATGTGTTTGAACAGAGCTAAACACAGGTATAGATTCAACAAGATAAGACCTCTTACCAAATAGCAGAGAAAATTAAAAAAAAATAGTTCCATCATCTGAATGAATTTGTTGTTATCAAACTCATCTTTAAGATGACCATAGTCACTGAAGGAGTTTCATTCAGAAATGGTCTTGTACATGAAAATAAAACACATATTACATGAAGGGCAATTACTTTGCTATTTTGTTGGGTGAATTACTGAGTTGAAGAGTTGTAAGAAATTCCACGGGATATTTTCACATTCCAAAGTGGAACATATGAGGAAAAAAGCTGTCTCATGTCACCTTTCCCCTTCAGCCAGACCTGGAGGATGTGACCTGTCTGAAAGGTTGACTAAGCACTCACAGCTGTGCTAATTATTCTGTGCGTAGCTCTACTTCACTTGTATTTCACTTTGTTTGCAATGCATTTCAGAAGTGGAAAACCAGACCCAGGAGTAATCAGTCAGAGAAAACAAAGAAAAGTTTTTATGTTTATGTTTTCCTTCTTTATTTCATGTGGGAAAATAGAAGAGTTGGAAATTTCAAGTAACTTCTTTCAGAGAGTATGGTGTTAGGTCTCTACAAGGAACTAGCAGAGTAAAAAGGCTTTGTTTAAGAAAGGCTAATTATCACCAGAAAGAACTAATAAGAGTCAGTTAAACCAGTACATCTAAATGTCATCTTTGCACCTTCTGCTGCAAAGAAAAGCAGAAAACCAGAAGCAGAAAAAGCAGATTTATGGCAGGAATTTGAGAAACAGTAACTCATGACAGGAAGTGAATTTTTTTTTTTGATTCATGGCAAGTGGTCAGCCAAGATGAGATTTAAGACAGTAATTAACTAGAGCGATCAAGAAGATCAGAAACCAAAACATCAAGCATGGATGTAGTGCTTAACTGAAATGCTTCTTATCTAATATTTTGGTACATCCAGGGTTCAATAAATTGTTTGAACCCTTTAAAACTTCTATTATGCAGGATAAGGACAGTTGAAATAGAGAGGAGAGTATTCTGTTACCACACAGATCATCAGACAGCGGTGGATAGGTTTATTCAACCTCAGTTTCAAAGTGCTAAGGAGGATAAATAAATAAAAAAAACCACCAAGTTTCCATGACTATCTCAATCAGAAAGTCAGTTCATTGTTAGGTTTCAACTATTGTTTTCTTCTTCTAGATACAAGTTAGGAAATCTTGCTATTTTCCCCCTTAAGAGGTAAAGTAATTCCTGATTTTTGGAAAAAATATTCCTTCCAATTTACCACAAAAGTGCTGTTGTGTGGCTGTCAAGAATCTAAGAATATGTGTTCAACTGCAATTTCCGAGTGATATCTTTGCTACTTATGGTTTAACTGCTTTTCCAAATGGATCCAAATGTGCTCATATCTGCATGGAACTGGGTGATCCAGGTGGTAAGTCATCTTCTCATTTACCATATGATGTTTCTGCAGAATCCCCACAACACTACCGAGATACTGGAGCTGCTGGAAGTGTTTATACATGATGCTTGTAGATCTGAACATTGAAAGAAAATTCTTTACTACTCATGAATATGGAATTTGACTTTATTTGATTAGCTTTTTGTTTGTTTGTTTCATCTTTTAGTACGTGATAACTCAAGCTTAAAATGCCACAAGAAATTAATAGAATTAATTCATGGAAAAAATTAATAAAAATCAAATAAGGACAAACTGAAAACTGAGGAGAAGACTAGACTTTGGTTTAGAATTTTACAGATTAAACATGCAATCTACTCTCTCATAACCAGTTTTACCCTCCTCCTGATGTATATAGGCTGTGTGTTTTGGCTTGTAATGGAAAAGACATCGATATCAATTGAAAAGCATGTATTGTTCTATTGTCTTTAAATATTACTTATGACGTATGTAAAGAATTAGAACTCCTGTGTTGTAGACATAACTATAAAACAGAAATGGCAATAATGAAAAAGAGAGATAACCAATGCAGTCCCTGAAACTGTATTTATTGCTTAATCATTTTACTGAGATTTTTTCCTAAATACAGTAGTTTCTCTCTGTAGATTGAGACTTCGCATATACACATAAAAAACAGAGTCATATATATGGATTCCAGTTCATAGAAAATGGAATGTCAAAACTCCAGAAACTATGAGTCACAATACTTTTACAGTGAGGTGTGACCAAGAATTATTAAATTGTTGTTATTTATTAAAGTATGACAGGGGACCATCCTATATGATAGATTTAATGATTATGAAAATGACCCTGGCATATGTAGATACCAATCTGTGTTCCATAAAAAAATCATAAACCCCAGCTGCAATGAAAAAACAAGCAAACAAAAAAACCCCAAAACCACAAACTCAGAACTGAAAACTAAAACTATGCTATCCAAGGTTGGCTGTTCAGGCATTGACTAACATTTGAGAGTTTTAAGCAAGAAGCAGAGCTAGCTTCCTTAAAAATGATCTAATAAAAATGTTATCTTAACCTACAATTTTGCCTAGATTTTTAAATGTATGTCATAGAAAGAAAATTAAGGCAAAATATAGGCTGGGGTTTTAAAATATATTTTTGGTCAAGGAAACTTACTTTCCACTCAGTCAAGTGAAGTAAAAATGGAAAAAACACAGCAATCACAGTAATTTGTTCCACAGCATTCAGTACTCTAAATGAAAGATAAAATGCCAACAGTTTTACAGACATGGATGTAGGAAACAATAAAAACATTTCCTTTCAGCTGCATATCAGTATTTAAGCAACAGCTTAGAAGTTATAATGAGCTGAATTCAATCAAACTCCCTTGACCTAGCAGGAGAGGTATCAAAGCAAAATTGAGACTTTGTTGAAGTAAAAGAAATGTTAAGTCAGAGCACTGCAGTTGAAAACCCATAATAGGCTCCCAAGCATATCTGAGAAACTTGACTTGCACTTATTTATTTGAGATGAGAATCTGAGACATTTAGCTGATTGCAGGTGTAAAATGTAAAAGTATTAGGTCAAAAGTTAAATGTCATGAATGTTAAATTGCTTCTTAGATCTTTAGTAATGTTACAAAACATTAGGGTTCTTTGTATGCAAGTGAAACTGATCCTAGGTATTACGTTTTGCTTGGACTTAATTTAAATTCCTTTACATTTTAGCATAAAATATAACCCCAATCTCATAGAAAAAGTCTGTTGGCTTGCTTTTTTTTTTTTTTTTATTATTATGAATGCCACTGCTTTTTGTATTGACTAGATACAAAAATAGAAAATACTACTAAGAAAAAATAATTATTTCATAATGTAAAAAAATACACTGTAATGTGATAATATATTTTGTTACCATTACCTTGTCATGAAACACTTGTGACATTTCTATTACCAAAAGGGTAAACTGTAGATTTCCATAGGTGTTTAAAGGTTGCTTATCTCAAACTTAATTCTGAGGTGGTTTTACAGCTATACAGAAAATTCCATTAATCTTGAGATTGATCACTGGTGACTTTAGAAGTCAAGATTTCTATACTTTCCTATGCACCATTAATCAGGTAAAAGGGTGTGGATCTCAGGCTTAAAATCTCATATCACATGCAAATGATCTCCTTTCTACACAGCCACAGTGTTTTTCAGTTTGCGGCTTCAGTTTAAAGTCATCCTTAACAGCAATATGAAAGAACATTTAATCAAAATGAAGATCCATACAAATTCTGTATGTGCTATAGGCTCACACACTGGTTTGACAGCCAAAGCAAAAGGTGTAGAAAGAAGGTAACCATATTGAAACCAGTATTAAATAGTGACCTTATTAATGACTGTATGAGACAGTGAATGCTCTAACAATTTCAAAAGTGTTGTGTTATTCAGTGTTAGGATCAACATTGCTTTCCCCTGTCTCTGAAAATTCATCTAATTTCACAGATTATTACATATTAGCTTTGGGTTTGGTTATATGCCAGTTTTTAGAGTCAGTTTTCTTCAAATCTAGTAACTGCAGGCTCAGTGGACCACATATGAAAATCTCTGCCTGTCCACTGTATTTATTTAAGAAAGAAGGCAGAGCCAGAATGAAGGTATCAAAGGCTCTTACAGCCCAGCTTCACTGGACCTTATTGTAACAGGCGAGAAAATGATATTTACACCAGCATTACTGAAAAGCATGGTCCAACAGGAAGAGATTCATAGAGCCAAATGGTTGGTGCTGAAGGCCTGACATCCACAGTATATGGGTGGGGGGGACACGAGGATGGGGGGACAGAGGGTTTATACTAAACTACTGTTGTGGGTTAGCTGTGGTAGGCAGCCAAGCCCCACACAGCTGCTCGCTCACTCCCCCGCAGCAGGATAGGGGAAGGTAAAAATGAGAAAACTCATGGGTTGAGATAAACACAGTTTAATAGGTAAAGCAAAATCTGTGCATGCAAGCAAAGAAAAACAAGGAATTAATTCACTGCTTCCCATTGGCAGGCTGGTGTTTTGCCATTTCCAGGAAAGCAGGGTCTCATCACACGTAACGGTTACCTGGGAAGACAGATGTGATCACTTTGAATGTCCCTCCTTCATCCTTCCTCCTTCTTCCCCACAGCTTTTATTGCTGAGCATGACATCACATGGTATGGAATATCCCTTTGGTCAGTCTGGTCTCCTGCTCAGTTGTGTTTCCTCCCAACCTATTCTGTAGCCCCACTTTATTCAGTGGAGGGCCAGAGTGGGAAACAGAGAAGGTCTTGTGCTGTGCAAATATTGTTCAGCACTAGCTAGAACTTCAGTGTGTCATCAGTATTGTTTTGGTCACAAATCTCAAAACCAGCACCGTATCAGCTGCTATGAAGAAAATTAACTCTATCTTAGCCAGTACAACTGATCGTGGGGACTGAGTGTCCTTTAGCCACTGCAATGCATCTTCAGGTTTAACTTCATTGAACAGAAATACACCTTGTGCACCCTGAGACCACTTTGCAGTGTGAACCAAAGCGTGGCAGAAGAGTTTTTTTCAAGAGCAAAACTTTCAAACTAAAGTACTAATGTGGTTGTACATGATGTGGCCGCACAGGAACACATTACTAAGGAAGAACAGAGCCATACAGAGCTTTGAAAGCTGAAATAAGTATTTTTTATTTAATGCATGGAGGAAACAGTGGAAGAATTCAGAGATTAAGTGACATGTTTAAGTCTGTGGCCAGGGAGAAATGGTGTCTAGTGAATAAAATAATGATTAACGAGACTTGTCATAACATCAAAAAGGTTGCAGGGATCAAGCCACACGATCCAGACAAAAAAGCATGTCCAGTAGCAACAAGGAAAGTACTAGCACATCATCACTGGGAGTACCTTATTCCAGACATCTATTCTGTTCCCTACATTTAAGCAAAATATCAACAGACATCACAGAAGATACTGCAAGAACTTATTTTGTTTAGAGTAACAGGTGACTGTTATTCTAAGAAAATGAATTGCTTCCTACGTGTTAAGGATAAACTGCAGGAAGGGAAATGAACAAATAAAGATGAAGAATAACAGCACTTCAATGTAATCCCTAATAAGAATATTAACATACTTGTAAATTTGACTTTATTTCTAGTAGGATTTTTGCTACCTTTTGTTGCAGAAATTAAGCTAATTCCTAAACTGAGACCGAGAGATTCTATATTTCTTCTATATTTCTCCTGAGCTGAAAATAATAACAGTTGAATACCTATGTCAGAGGTGTTCAGGATAGTGACAAGTGCAAAGTTGTTATCATTATTGGAGGATCAGATAATCATCATTCAACATCCATTAACATAGGACAGGAAATCTTTCAGAAGATCTCTTGGCAATAATTTGCAAAAACATCTGTGTTCTGCTGAGTAGGGATTTTTTCCTAAAACAAGATGTTTAAAATAGCTGCTTCTATTTGAGACTTCTCTTGAAGTTATTAACCATGTGATTATGACAATTCAGATGATGAGAAGATACATAAGGCACTACGGACTTAGGTTCATTTTGGGTACTGAATAAGTAGTAGACACATATGAATTCCTAAAAACCATACATTTTGCATGAAAAGAGGCTACAAAAAGACTAAAACATAGGACATATGTACATTTCTTTCCAGATAAAACTTTTGTTTTGTCTCACAGTAAACCTCCATGGCCTTTAGAGAGAACTTTATGTTAATTTCATACATTCTTCTTGTCTTTTACATCAAGTGAATTATATTCAATAAAGCCAGAGAAATCTGATAAAGTAACAAAAAAAAGAATCAGACTATGGGACAAATCATAATTTACCTGGCTATAGAAAAGAAAACTTTTAATATCATGAAGTGCAAGAGATTAATTAGTAGCCAAGTACCAGTGCTGAGCTACTTCAGAGGTTTAATGGCTGTCGGGTATATTATACTGCCGTTAGGAAGTACTACGGTACTTGAGAATGGAATAAATTTGAGAGTGAAGGGAAATAACTAATGTAATACTGAAAAAATGCTTCTGCTACATAAAGATAGGCAAATTAATTTTTAATTTTTAACCCACTTGAAAATCCAGGGCTTGAAATGTAAGTTCAGCCTTGAGTGATTGGGTTTGTGCTCTTCTAAGGGAAGGCTGAGATAAAAAGAGGAACGACAGATAAAAAAACTAGGGAAAAATATGCAATGAGAGCTGGAAAAGATAGTAGGCACAGTAAAGTAATGATATGGATGAGTTTTAGATGTTTGTAAAAGAAAAAATTCTACACAGAATAATATTTGTAGTGAAAGCATTAGGTTCCTCCTAAACTGAGACTGAAGTTAGTTGATTTACTTGCTCACCTCTGTCTCACCTTTCCTCCAGCTAAATCAAGCCACTTTTCCAGGCATTTTTGAAGGCAGCATATGGGAGATGTACTTAAACAGAGTTTCTCACACAGCAGGCATCCTTCACTGTATAGCTCTTTCCACTTTGAGTAAGGACATCTGGGTGGTTACTGTGTACTCGTACAACTTATTCTCCCTTCATTACTATTTTTTTGTGTGTTCACATCTTGGCATTTATTTTCTCAATTAAAAAAAGAAATTGTGCTGTTATGACCTAACCAGCTTGCACACATGAAGTAGACTATGCAATAGCATCTTTGGCTACATTTGGGGGAAAAAGTCAGAAATGGTAATTAAGTCTGTAATTCTTGCCCATAAGTGGCAAGGGCACATAGGACCACTGACCATATATACCCTACATGTCCATGCTGCTTTGTGTTGTTTGCTCTCAGGGGACAACAAGAGCAATCTGCTCCCCAGAAGAAGGAGAAGTGGGAGCCAGGGGTGAGAGCAAGGCAGGCAGGGCAGACAGATCTTTGACAGGACTGCCATCAAGCAATGCCTAAGCAAGAAGAGCAGAGGAGGCCTAGTGACAATATCCAGCTTCAGCCAAGTCCAGTGAGTGCCAGACAAGTCCTTGGGAATGAGACAGCTATAAGGTTGAGCCAGGATGTCAAGTCAGCAATCAGGATCAACCAAGCCAAGCACAGGCATACCTAAAGCATATCTCATACTGTAAGTATGGACCAAGTGTAAGGACCTGAACTTAAAATGCAGTTCTCAAATGAAGAGGGTAAAACCCTCAGCTCATTCTCACAGGCCTTTCTCACATAATAATATAATAGTTAACTGAACTTGCCAGCTATTGGTACCAAACTGTTTCAACTCTGTTTTCCTGTGGAAGCAATGTTTATGCAGTCATGATAATTGTTAATGTGTACATCCAGTAAAGCGTGAACCCGTTTGCCAGTTTCAGTTCACGTGTGTCAGAGTGGTGGGATCCTCAAACATAAAGAAACTCTTGCAAGTTTTGGGAAAGTGGATAACTAGAAAAAGGAAAGAAACCTTATTAAGGACCCCACAGTGGGGAAAAGTTGTAACATGAGCTGACGCTGGGGAGTTCAGATACAATGCAGATAGATCTATGTATGAACTGATGTTCATACTTCATTAAAATCTCACAGAAAAAATTTACCCCAATATAATTAATTAATTTATCCAAGGAAATAAATCTTCATTCATTGATAGAATGATTTGTTTAGGCAAGTTTTGGACAGTATTACTTTGATTTGTTGTACTGATGCCTTGTATCAGTTTATTATCTGAATATATTTAATTGTTAACATTCAAAGATTTTTTATTTCCTTTCATTATTCTTCATTTCTGTCATCTTTTCTTTTTTCTGTTGAATATGTCTGAGGCAGCTTTTTCTGCCCTAAGTATGAAAATCCCCCTCCCCCCCCTCCTGGGCTACAAGGAGCCATTTTCAGTTTCAGTGACTATTATAACTTCCTTGAAGCTGCTCTGACCTATTGAGTGGCTTTCTTTAGAGTCAAATGACTAGAGGAACAGCGGGAGAAAGCAGGACAGGAAAAGTGGCTTATCAAGTTTTTGCTAGTTGGGGTTAGGCAGGGTCAGCCACACAGAAAGGCTTTTCAGATGTGTTTAGCTTCCCCTTTCCCTACTCCAGATGTTACCCCTTCCCCAACCTTGAAGAAATCCACACTTGAAAAAATAATACCATTGAGATACTTTTCACTGGGGTGCAAAGACATGGGATCTGCTTCTTATTTCAGTATATTGCAGTGAAAAGTACTAGGTCCCAGGGGGCACTGAAGAGCCATACTTGCTCTGTCCAGCCTCATCTGGGACCTGACTGTGGATCTGGGGGCTCCATTTAAGTTAAGGTCTGGGCACCCCCACTTTGCCTGAGTGACATGGTAAGCACACATGTGCCTAGTCCTGCTACCTACTATTCTGCCTTCCTGGCTGGGCTTCTTGGATGGGCCTCAGACTGAGCTTATGCATAGCCTTATCTATACTCCTGCCTCTAGCCCAGACTCCTGCCATTTTTGACTGATGTTCATGGCTGGACAGTGGACCTGACTCGTTGCCTTGCCTTGCCTGGGATGGTCATCTGGACCTGTTGCTACCACTGCCCCTGATCAAGTACCATGGGATTGGCAGCCTGCAGGAGCATCACTGCCTAGCCTGGAGTGTTGGGGTCATCGTGTCTCCCTGCTCATCTCCATTCCAGAGCAGCCCCACTCCTGCTGCTCCCTGACAGCCAGGACAGTTTTTCTGATAAAATTATTTTAAAATGAAACATATATAAATTAAATACACAAATATACTTTTTTTAATCTGTTAATGCTAGTAGCATTTTCACTGAAATATTTAATATAAGAACATCTTAGGTATTAAAAGAACTAATGAGGGGGTATGTAATGTGGGATTTCAGTTTCTTATGTTATTGAAATACTCCAGTTGATGGCAATGGAGCAAAATGCAGCTGTTCTAACTATGAACTTTTACTGTATTTGTAATCAAGCTTTAAAGCAGTCAGCCAGATTGCTTGCATAAGTGTTTTGAACAAAATCATCAGTACCTCCTAGGATAAGCCTCAGATTAAGTTGCTCATAACATCTGGCCAAGAAACACAGTACAACATCATTTAGAAAGAAAATGCTAATCTAGTGCAGTGTTTACATTCAAAGGGCATCTGATGCATAGTTCTGTCATCAAGAAAAATGGATATTAAAGTATCAGAATTTAGATATGACTAAGTTTGGCTAATATGAACTTCAGGCTGATTAACATGGGAATGTAAAACTGAGATATGCAAAGCAACTGATACAGTGGGTTCCATCAAAAACTCAACAGCTATTCCTTCAGGAGCCACATTATTTTCCAATAGCTAGAAGAATATAATCTTTAATAGGAAAGGTGATTAAAGTTTCAGCATTCTGCTCTTTTAGTTTCGAGGAAACTAAGATGAAATCAAGACTGAATCTCATCTCTGTCACGGTTATGGCATCATTAGGAGTCTGTCTGTTAGTTCCAGGATGACTGACTTGTATGTCCTGCTGACTGTATCAGACTAAAATGTTTGTCTGAGATCTAAATCCACCATCTAGGTTAGAAATTATTATTCTATGGCTGTTGTAAGTGAGAAAACAAATAAAGTGTTATATGGTCTGGGGCCAGGGTCACTGGGATACCCACACTAAGAACAGAGTTTTACTGGAGTCTAGATTAACAGGTAAATGTTTGAAAACCTAGTTTGTATTTAATGCTTGTCATAGTCTTGTTTTCATCTCTCCTCGCTCCCTCTCAAATTTAAACTATCTCCGCTTAGCTTGGATGGGAAGCAGAAGTGCTGAAATATCTAATCTTGTAAGACTTCCAGCCCAGCTGCGGAGAATCAAGTGGCTTTAGACAGTTGGAATACAGTTCAAAAGAGCATCCACAGCTTTTGGTGTTTGTCCAAGTGTTGAGATGCTTTGTGGTTTACCCACCACTCTTTGTAATGTATTAGAAAGTAAACATACTCTGTCAAAGTGTAAAAAAGATATGAAAGTAAATCTGCTTCTGACCCTGCTGTCCACTTGCAGGCATGACTGACTGACTTCAGTGGGAGTTTCACATAGGGAATGGCTTCGTGATTAGACATATGTATTGCAAATGATATAATATGTATTAATGTGTGTGATTTCTCTCTGGAATCAATTATAAGTGAGAAAAGAAAACAGTGAATATAATAACTTTCCCATGGACCGGGACTGTAGAGCTACCACCATTCAACTATGCAATGCAATTCTAAAAGTAAGCATAGCAGAAAAAGTGCAAAATTAAAAGGTATGGGCAAACAAAGCATACCCTTTTTCATATGATATTTGGAACTAGAGGAAGGGGCAAGGGATACAAAAAGCTTTTTCTTCCTTCAATCACAGAACCTGTTTTCAGCCCTATAAGGGCTGAAAACAATATTCTTAGACTGCCCTAGAAACAACCTGTAAGAAAAACTACCCAGCTTGTGAAAAACAATGAGGCAGGCTTTCCTTGTCTGGTGCAATGGAAGAAAAATGGCCTCTGTTCTTCATTGAACTTCCCAAAATATCAGATGTTTCTATGAACATTACTAGAAAAAAGTGATGCAGGTATAGGATTGGAGGTGAGTCTAAAAGCTGAGCTGGATCCTAAAATCAGTGAGAAGACAGAATAAGTGGTAGATGACCATTTATACATAGTAGGTGGAAGGTACCACCTACAAAAATGATGTGTTTTGGTATACATTGGAAACACTGTAATTTCACAGAACTGGAAGCAGTGTCAGAAAAGTGAACTTAAACTCAGGATGGATAGAAAGGTGCTTTAGTTTCTTGCTTATGCTTGCTTCATAATTAGACATGTGCTGCCTTTCGTACCCTTGATAAAAAAATGTGCCTTTGAAAAAAAAATGTTGCCAGCCCTCCCTCCCCAGATACCATAGGGAACAGATTGTTTGGAAGTCCTGGAGATCTTTCAGAATAGGTTAAATCTGCCAAGAATGAGATGGGTATAACCCGTCCTTTTCTGGGATCTTTTGACCTTTTCTGTTGTTGGGATTTTTTTTGTGTTACTCCTTAAATACCTCCAGTTCACAGCTTCACTGATTTAGGAAGCTCATGTGCAGCCATAAACCCTGCCTCCAGAAAAGATACTTCATGCGTAACAGTTTTGTGTAATGACAGACTTAATATGCCTGTTCACTCACTTGCATGTTTACAAACACCAGGAACTAGTATAGTGTAGCTTTCAACATTTTTAGAATGACACAGAGCTGTGCAAGGTTTGTGTGACAGTATTTGAAGACCAAGTAGCAAGTGTCTCCTTCCAAATCTGCTGGAGAACTGCTGTGGCCCTGAAGTGGGCTTGTTTCAGAGTTACATGTCACTGCCATAGTAAAAGGACAATCTTCCATGTCTCTTATGCACACTGAGGCAGTGAGGTACTCCCTTGAATACATTTTCTCCAATTTCATATATACTGTCTCATCTTTATCATGTCACCTTGCCCCAGGATTGTATTCTAAAAGCAGACTTGATCCTCCACTCCATGATTTGCCTGCACATGGAAACTGAAAAGGGAATTACAAGTAGGTTGTAATGACTCGATATTCTGTTCTTAAGTGTTTCTTTTCAATGCTAATTCAGAATTTCATGACTTTGAAATGCCAGTAACTATGTTGTCATAGAAGGCATAAAGTAGAATTCCAGAAATGGTCTTTTCTTGCTATTAAATTTATTTTTCTTTCTTTTCAAATTATTTTCATAATTGATATATTTCTCATCCATGAAGGGACTGAAAGAACTTTTCTTTTACTGCAGCTAAACACGATTGGGGGCAGAATTTAAATTCAGATAACATAGTTTTTTGTAGTTGTTTATATTAAAACCAAAAGCCAGTGCAGTAAAAAAGAATGTTCACTTCTTAAAAATGAAATCATGTATATGCATTAGATAGCTGATACTTGGATCAAAGGGTGGAAAAATTTTTAATACTGTTCACAAAACTATTTCAGTGTTACGAGTGCAAAGTTAGCTGTTATTTCTATTTTTTTTATCCTGAACTTTTTAGATTACAGCTTACTGTAAAAGACATGCTAGTAGGTAAAAATAATAGTAATATAAAAGATGTTTACAAAGATGCTTGGTTTGCCAGACTTTCATAATGTATTACTGCTGAATTGAAACAAGATCATTAAATGGATCGGGGAACTAAGCCTGTGGGAAGGAAGGGAGGTTGGCACAGAGTCTTACTTTAATTCTGTTGAAGTATTTTATAGAATCTGCAAGTGACATTTATAAACAATGAAAAATGTACAGACTTAAAATCTTGTTTTTGAATGTATTGATTACCTGTTATCTGAGTATATATGAAGTATTTACAGTTTGAACATTATCTGTTAACCTGGAGTATTGGTTAAAATGACAAGACACTTCAAAGTGACCCATCTTATTTACACAGTTGAAAGATTTATAAAATATCATGACATAATAATGACTTGACTGGTCTGTGGTTAATGTTCTGATATAGTTAACCAACTGTAGAGGACAATACTGTCCAGTTATGTCACTTGTGATGACACCTATCTTTGGCTATTAGGAGTCAATTTTGTTATTGCTGTTGTTCTATTCTTCATCCAGATCAGCTTAACACTTCTGCCTTGCATAAAAAAAGCATGTTTTAATCTGAAAGCGTAGTTTGTTTTCATGTTGCATTTTTATTTTAAACTCTTCCTATGTATTGCCAGAAAAATAAGACTGTGAGCACTGTGTTTTTTCTCTGGTCTGCTCCCTGTGTTTACACTTGTCAATGTGATTACTTACCTTGAATTCATTGAAGAAGAAATATCCAGAACTGTTAACTTCAGCCACAGTTTTGTAATCCTTAATTAGATATACTACAGTGGTTTCTCAAGGAATACAGAAAGCCTATGTATTTGAGTTGCATATTGTTAATTTTTTATTTTCTTGTGTATCATTTCATATTTTACATTCATTTCAGGTTTATAATGTCTGTGTGTATATATATGAATACACAGCATGGGACAGACATTTTCAAGCTAATTTTAAAAGGGATTTGGAATCCAAAAAGATATCTTGGAACCCCATTATGCTATTTTAAAGATCTTTGTCAGGTCTGAATTGAGCTTTTTAGACCCAAAGGTATTTATGAAAAAAAAAAAAACAAAAAAAAAAAACATAGATTGATGCTCACTGCAAAAGCTAAGCAAATGTTCTAATAAAAACTGAGAATATATTTATTTAAAAAGTAATCAGCTCTGGAATGTATTTTTTTCACTTTGTTGATTAAAACTGGGCTTTAACTGTTGCTTTGAATGAATAGCAACAAATACCTAAGTAAGGCAGTCTATAAACTTCTCATTACTGTGCTGCCTATGAAATAAGTCAGTATTCTTTTCTCATAAGAGAAGATTAAGGTACATTGATTATGATCTGGCATAAAGTAACACAGATTCCTATGATGACAGACTGAATCTTCCTTCATCTAAATCAAAATAAAATCAAACACCTCTCTACTTGTGTATGGTATATAATTGTTTGAACAGTTCTTCAGAAGACTCCTTATGTATTTGAAAGCGAATGTATCAAGGTGCAGAAATATTACCAGTCATATATTTTTCAAGAGCTAATTGCAAATATGGAATGATACAAATATCAGTGGAGGTGAATAACTTTGTTGTGGTTTAACCCCAGATGGTGACTAAGCACCACACAGCCGCTTGCTTATTCCCCTTCTGGTGGGTTTGGGGAGAGAATTGTAAGAGTAAAAGTGAAAAAACCCATGGACTGAGATAGAGACAGTTTAATAGCTAAAGCAAAAGCCAAATGCACAACAAGAGTAGCAAAACAAGAAATTCATTCACTACTTCCCATCGGCAGGCAGGTGTTCATACATCTCCAGGAAAGCAGGGCTCCATCATGTATAATGGTTACTTGGGAAGACAAACACCATCACTCTGAACACCGTCCCCGCTCTTCTTCCCCTAGCTTTATATGCTGAGCATGATGTCATATAATATGGAATATCCCCTTGGTCAGCTGGGGTCAGCTGTCCTGGCTATGTCCCTTCCCAACTTCTTTTGCACCCCAAACCTACTCGCTGGTGGGGTGGCAGGGTGGTGTGAAATGCAGAAAAGGCCTTGAATCTGTGTAAGCACTGCTCAGTGGGATGAAAACATCCCTGTATTATCAACACTGTTTTCAGCACAAATCCAAAACATAGCCCTATACTAGCTACTATGAAGAAAATTAACTCTATACCAGCCAAACCCAGCACATTCTCCACCCCTTATTCTGTATGTTTTACATCATCTTCAGGTCTCCCGCTATCCAATACATTCTCATTAACCACCACCACCCTTCCCATCCTTTGATATAATACACAGATATCATTCCCTTAGTTTATGGGCCACCCCTGTAAAATGTCTTTAAAATGCTCACAAATATAGATTGAGTTCATTTAGGCCATGGCTTTGGGCTTTCTCTGTTAGGGTGGTCACTCAGGATTGGAGAGGTGGTGTGCTGCATGGAGTTTCCAAAACCAGCTCAGGTCAGGTCAGTGCTGCACTTGCACTGCTTATAAAACTTGTCCTCCATTGATTCAGGTGGTTCCTGCTATAGTAATTCCTGTAACATGCCACTTAAATCATGGGCTACAACAATTTTAAGGTATTTCCATTACAGTCTACACCTCTGGTTCCTTTGGATCAAACCATATGTTTTAATATTGCAATTAACTCCTCCCCTTGCCCCTGTTCTGGCTTAGATTTACACACAGACTGCAGCCCCTTAAGGGTGTACCTGTTCCATGTGGAACCTTATCTATACATCACATTCTCTCCAGTGGTATTCCTGCTGCAGCATAGACTTATCCACAGCCACAGCTGCTTTGAGGTGCAACTGTTCCAGTGTTGTTCCTCATCCATGGACCACAATGCCTTCAGAGATAGACCTGCTCCAACATGGCCTTACCCATGGCTGCAGTCTCTCCAGGCGCGCGCCTGCTCTGTCGAGGGCTTATCCATGGCCACGTGCTTTGACGTGTTCCAGCATGACCTCCTGCACAGCCACAGATGCTTTGAGGTGTACTTCCTCCAGCATGGACTTATCCTTGGACCATAATCCCTTCAGAGGTATACCTGCTGTGGCACAGACATAACCATGGCCACAGATGCTTTGAAATGTACCTGCTCTGGCTTTGAGTTTTTCATGGCCACAGATGCTTTGGGGTGTCCTGATCCCATGTGGATTCATCCAGAGGTCACAGTCCCTTCAACTCAAGCTGGAGTTCCAGCCTGTCCAGTACAGCAGTACAGAAACAGCGGTTATGCCGTGGCCTTCTGCCAGCCCAGGTGGATCACCATTGCTATTATCAGAATGTTCGCAGACACAACAGAGTAAGATGATCAACAGTACAGCAGGACAGCAAACAGTGAAAGCAAAAAGCAGCCACTAACGAGCACTAGACTCCAAATATACAGTAAGGCAAGCAAGCCCCATGGCAAGCACAGGAGCCTGCCCATTAACAGCTAATGAACAATAACAGCTATAAATTCAAACTAGCACATTCCAATCAAATTTGTTGTTATCTTGAACCCTTCAAGCCCCATGTTGGGTGCCAAAAAGGACTGTTGTGGTTTAAGACCAGCTGGCAACTAAGCACCCCACAGCCACTCGCTCACTCCCCCTGAGGAGAGAATCGAAAAGGTAAAAGTGAGAAAACTAATAAGTTGAGGTAAAGACAGTTTAATAGGTAAAGCAAAATCCGCACACATAAGAAAAGCAAAACAAAGAATTCATTCACTACTTCCCATCTGCAGGAAGGTGTTCAGCCATCTCCAAGAAAGCGAGGCTTCATCACATGTGAAGGTTACTTGGGAAGACAGACGCCATGACTCTGAAAGTCCCTCCTTCCTTCTTCTTGCCCCAGCTTTATATAATAAACACAAAGTCATATGGTATGGAATATTCCTTTGGTCAGTTGGGGTCAGCTGTCTTGGTTATATCCCCTTTCAGCTTCTTGTGCATCCCCAGCCTACTCGCTGGTGGGGTGGTTTGAGAAGCAGAAAAGGCCTTGACTCTCTGTAAGCACTACTCAGCAGTAATGAAAACATCCCTGTATTATCAACACTGTTTTCAGCACAAATCTGAAACATAACCCCATACTAGCTACTATGAAGAAAATTAACTCTATCCCAACCAAAACCAGCATAAACTTACAAGTCACTTCCCAGAAGAAATAAATTTGGATAGTTGGGACTCTTCAGTGAAAAATATCAGTCCATCAGTATTGAATAATTACCTGGAAACACAGTTGTCATGTTTATGCTTTCACTTAAAAGAGTTATGTTCTAGTGTGAGGTAGACACCATAGGTGTCATAACCTACTGGTCAGGATGCTGCCTGGAGATAGACAGAGAAACCTCTTGAACCTGCACCTCTAACCCTCTGCGTCTTGCTGCATCTCCTACATTCTCCCATGGTTGTGGTAATTCTAGGATGAGCTTTTATGAATGTCTCCTGTTGAAACATTTTTGGTAATATTAATCATTAAATGTTCAATAGACCTGAGAATGATTGCAATTGACTTTGATTTGGGGTACTGACTATTCTGTTATCTTCTTTCGACATAGAATGTAAAAACTTTTTCATAAGCCTCAGGAATATTGTGCCTGACCTTTTCCCCACCTTTGAATTTCTTTACACTGTTTTTTGCTTTTTTCCATCTGAGTAAACCTTTAGCTTTTTCTACCTTTAAATAATTCTTCTCAAACTTGGGAAGCAGGAGGTTTATCTCAGAGTGAGCTATATTTTCAGCTTTTATACACAAAATAAGATTCAGTCCTTTTTAGCAGTCTTACAGGATTAAAAGCTCACAATTTTGGAAACTGGTCAGAAAGTGAGCTAAATGAGGAAACTACACAAAGTAATTAAATGGATTTGTCTAAACAGCTTTCCTCCTTTGGAAGGATATAATTTTACTTTAAGCATAAATGAGAAGTGTTTGAGACATCCAAGGTCCTAAGGGAGCAGAAAAACTATGGAATAAAACTAATATATCTTTGATACAATTGGCAATGTCAGCATGGACAATGCCAGGAATGATTATATTTAGGGACTGAGTCAACCTTTCACCACAAGAAAGTTTATTGGTATTGCACTTTTAGTAAGTCACAGCTAAAAACCATCACGTCATATCATACTTGGCCAAGGAATGAAGTAAAGACTTTTCTTCTAATGGAAGCAGTCTATCTTGTTTCACGTGCTTTCATTTAAAGCAAATGTCATTTGTTAAATTGAAATTAGTAAGTTAAGTGATGGGTTACTATCATACTTAACTACTTTTCATTTCAAAGCAGCACAGGTACCCCCTACCTTATTTGTAGAAGTAAGAACCATGTTGTATAGTAAATGAGGCTTGGTCTATCTTTTATAAATAGGTTAATAAGGTTGGTGCTGTATTCTTTCCCCAGCAGACAAGACTTACTCTTTTGCTTTTTAAAGCCTAATTTTTATATAACCACAAATTAATATAAGAAAGGTCTCTAACAGAGGACGTGTCTAAAAACATTCATATACCTTGCTCTGAATTCTATCACACAGATTGAACATGCCTTAAGAAGGCCAAAAACAATGATATGATAGCAGTGCATCTCTATATAGCTCAGGCTTTTGACATATTATTGTCAGTGTCCACAATAAACAGTCCCCCGGGATTCCACTTTTCATTAGAAATGCAGAGAACTCTAATGTCAGGTTGAGACACAGAACTGTTCATGGTTTCTAATTTGGAATTAATTTCCTTTGGAAGCCTGTGAAATGAGAGGCATAGTTTTACCTTTTGTTACAACCAGTACCTTCAAGATTTCAGTTTGAACTTTTTAGTGGTGTATTTCATTCTTCTTATATGCCATAGAATGTGTGTCTTACAGAGGTCTGCTTTCAATCCCACAAAAAAAAAAAAATCATAGCTCATTTCAGCAGCTCTGATTTTTTTTTTTTTTTCTGAAATTTGTCATCTATGGGAAAGTTAGAAATAAAAAACAGAAGAAAAAATTCAATGACATCATTCATTTTGTTACAGATTCTGACAGGGAAAGTGGATTACTTATTACAAATACCTATGACCACAGAATAATATCTGAATATCCAGAAACGATTTTCCCAAGTTCAAGTACAGACAAATATCTGAAAAAATTTTCAAGTCTCTTTCTAGATTATTTTGTTATTAGCTGGAACAATGCAATCAAGATTAAGAGCAATGACACAAGAGTGCAATCTCATTTTTGTGGTTACTGAAGACACATATGTAAGTTAGACAAAACAACTGAAAATAATTCAGCTTAATAACCAAAGAATCGGTGTAATTTAAGACTTCCCAATCAGCACATTTTTTGCCTTCAAAATGTCAGACTTCAAGAAATTGAGGAAAGGTTTACTAACCCAACTGAACCAATTGGTCTGAGAAGATTAGGGAATTAAATTAAGCTAGGAATTTCTTTAAAACATTTATGATAAAAGAATAGTTGGAACGTGTATCTCAAACAAAGGGCACAAGGTGTAAGACATGACTCCGGATTCAGTTGGATAAACAGCCACTTCAGAAAGTATATTAGAAACCAACGAAGAAGAGTTTGTCTTAGAGGTCAGGAAGTTTAGAGGTAGAATGTAAACTCCCAGAAGTCAAGCTGAGTCAGACCTCGCAAAAGAAATTAAAAGTAAAACCTTTTTAGCTATACAAGTTGAAAAAAGAACAAGGAAAAACAAAGTGAAATGGCACTACATTACAGGAAGAGGTGGATATAGACGATGATCTGTCAGTGCCTCTAAAAATAGATGAATACTTTGTAGATTTTTTGAATGGAAATGCCAATCATTGCTGCAGACAAGAGTGAGGAATGGAAAGCTACACATAACTGGGAAAACTCAAAGAGAATAATGCACTCATGCTAGTAAAATCAAGTAATCTACATCACAGAATTCCCAAGAAATGTATATAAATATAGACTACCTGGAAAATGTATTTGATTGATATCTCAACATCAGGGCCATGCCATCTGACTATAAAAGAGCAAATATGGTGACTTTGTGAGAAATGATGGGGAAAGTGGATTGAAAAGAATAGATTTATCTGATTTCAATATGATACAATATCCCTTAAAAATGGAAGTAAATTAAGGCAAAAATGCGAGTTCTATTTGCAAAAGCAAATTGTGCCAGAGAAAATGTTTTTCATTGAAGATACAAAAAATGTAGTTGATTCTATTGTTGATATTGTTAGTTTTAAAGAATGGCAAATAAAATAAAACCAGTCTAAGTCATGTAATGGTGGAAAAAGAGCATAGTAGAAGAATTGGGGACTGATGACTTTGCTGATGGAATGAAAAGCTACAACATCAGATTATTTTGAAGAAAGTTGTTACTGTAGTAAATCTTTAAGAATCAGTACTAAGGTTGACTTTATTTTAGATTTTATTAATCATGAGGGTAAAAGTGTATGTGCCTGAAGGGTTGTGTTTTTGCAATAGCCTAGTTTTGCAATAGCCTAGTGAACTTCACTGATGGCACATAGTTGACAGACATCATCAATAACATCATCACAGAGAATCAGGAGATTAGGTAGGAAAACATAAATGACCCTAAGTTCTAGAGGAAGAGAGATGGGATGTAGTGTAGAGAAACAAATTGGAGAGGCTTTTACATGGAGACTGATCCACTGTGGCTCAACATTTTAAAAAATTTGAAGAACAGCCTACTTTTTATTAAAGTAATTGTGATCACAGTATAGCATATTAGAAGGTATTGGTGAGCCCTTAGGCCTTACAGAGAGAAATTAGGAGATCTTCAAACCAGTTAAGAGTGATGTTCGTTAACAGTATTCTAACAGGAATAGTAGGAAGAAACTAGCTATAAGTGTTTAGGATGGAGCTTAATTAATTCATAAATGAGGTTACTTGGGGGAAGTCTAAGATGCAGTTCTTGTCAGCTCATTGAATGCCCCATATAAAAATGACTACATGGCTTCTAGACCAGACCTGGATCATGCCTTCCTAACTTGTCACAAAAGCAGCTGACCTTGAGTGTCTCTGCACTCATGTTTACAGACGTGCTTCAGTAAGTTCACTACAAATCTGCATTTTTTTTTTTTTTTGTAACTTTCTTTAAGCTAGTAGGCTATAGGTTAGGTTCACAAGAAAATTTGTGTACATAAGGACAAAGTCAGGAAACTACCAGACATTACCAAATATATTTAGGCATCTAACCAATTGGCCACTAACTATAGCAGTCCAGATGGTCCTATGTTAACTGTTCTCCATGCCTAGAAGCGTTTTTATAGCAGTATGCTTGTTAGCTGTGATCAGGCACGTGCTTAGTGGTTGTTTTACTTTTCATTAAAATCTTTTGTTAATTTGACACAGTGAGTAAGGAGGAATTTTAGATAGTAGCACAGTTGGACAGATTTTTAAAAGCAGCAGCTTTTAAAATGATTGCTGGCCATGTATTTGTTTGAGTCACAATGGTGAAAGCCAAAACTGATGACATATAGGTTTAATGTTGCCCTTGACAACAATTTGTAGAGCTTTAGTTGTTGAAAAGTTACTCCCCTCAAGACTTCAGGGATTAATTTTAAAAATCAGGCTGTTACAATTTCACATATAATACAAAATCTAGTAGCTCTTGACTTCTACTTTGGATTATCAATGACATGAAGAAAAAAAACTGTCTCACCAATGCAGTTTTGGTTGTTGCAGCCCTGGCTGAAAAGACCATCAAAACCTACTCGTTTACTCTAACTGAGGTGAGAATATATTTGTAGTGACTGGGATTTGTATGGAATGTTTTATATGTTTTTCCACATCTCTGAAATGTACAGAATGTTAGAAATGGTATAAAGTTTGGTTTGGGGTTTGAGGGGCTGGGGGGGGTGTCAGTTCAAGATGGAAACTGTTAACCATTGTATGTTCCATACTTCTGAATAGGCAATGATGAAATAACTGAAAAATTATAAGAATCATAGCATCATAGAAACCTTTAGGTTGGAAAGGAGCTTTAAGAGCATTGAGTCCAACAATAAATCTAAAACTGCCAAGTCCACGACTAAACCATGTCCCTAAACCCCATGTCTACATGTCTTTTAGATACCTCCAGGGATAGTCATCAACATAGCCTGGCAATTTCAGTATTACTTTTTTTTTTTTTTTTAATTATGACTTTGACTATATTCTTATCTCAGTTGTTGCCTCCAGACAGCATTTGACCTTATTCTAACACATCTGCTCTTCCTATTTCTCTCTTACAACTGATCAGGGTTCATTTTTTTTTATTTGGGAAGACTTGTCATTATGATCCAAATAGATAATTTTATACTTTACATAAGCGTCTTTTAAGTGGTTGCTGTAACCTGTCGGGTTTGATACAAATTCTGTGATGCTACAGCTGTGGGATCTGGCAAGCTGGCATATCAGTTGGTGATTCTCAGAACTGGGGCCTATGAGAACCCATTACAGAAGATTTGGTCACAGAGAGAGTTAATCTCATGGAAATACAGTACATGCTTTCTCAGAGTGTAAGAAAATTGAGTTGAAATTGAAATGCACTGCAGGAATCAGATATCAGCCTCTTATCCAAAATTCTGATGCCGAAGCTTTCTAGCAAATGCTTTCTTTTGCAAATATATTCAAGAAGAGTAAGGGAATTTACTTTTACATTTTTTATTTTGCTAAATCTAGCTACAGTCCCAGTAGGAATTTGGAAATAAAAATGGTCTAGTAACAGGTGTGCCAAATCTTTCATTCCTTCCCTGCTACAGCTTTCTCCATTGCAAAACCCTTAGCCGCTCTGTGACTTAATTCCCCATTTGTTAATCTGACACCAAGGTGTCATTATGCCTTTGGGTAACGTGAACTCCCATACATTAATAATATGCTAGCTGACATCCAATTATTGTAGCAATAGAGGCTGAATAAGGTCCATGGAGAGGTAAAACAGAATCTCTCCTGGATTATGCCATTTTTTGTCTTTATTAGCATTTTTAAAGACACCCAGTCCCAAGAATAGTCCCTCTGTTTTGCATACATTGTAGTCAAATGAACATAGAATCACAGAATCATAAAATGGTTTGGGTTGGAAGAGACCTTTAAAGGTCATCTAGCCCAACCCCCTTGCAGTGAGCAGGGACATCTTCAACCAGAACAGGTTGCTCAGAGCCCTGTCCAACCTGATGTTGAATGTTTCCAGGGATGGGGAATCTACAGCCTCTCTGGGAAACCTGTTCTAGTGTTTCACCATTCTCATTGTAAAAAATGTCTTCCTTATATTTAGTCTGAATCTACCCTCTTTTACTTTAAATCTATTACCCTTTGTCCTATCACTACAGGCCCTACTAAAAAGCCTGTCCCCATCTTTCTTATAAACCTCTTTTAAGTACTGGAAGGCTGCAATAAGGTCACTCCGCAGCTTTCTCTTCTGCAGGCTGAACAACCCCAGCTCTCAGCCTTTCCTCATAGGAGAGGTGTTCCAGCCCTCTGATAATTTTTGTGGCCCTCCTCTGGATCTGCTCCAACAGGTCTGTCCTTTCCTGTACTGAGGACTCCAGAGTTGAATACAGTACTCCAGGCGGGGTCTCACCGAAGCAGAACAGAGGGGCAGAACCACCTCCCTTCACCTGCTGGCTCATGTCCAGTTTGTCATCCAACAACAGAACAATGAAAGACAATCCTGTCCAGTGTATTCTTGAAGCTAAAAGAAATGCTTTCTGGCACTGATAGTAGCAGGAGTGAAGAATATTACCTGATTTGGGAATGAGGAAGGCTTATTTACTGTATTCACCCACTAAAACTTAATATTTCTTCTTTGTTGTTTTTTTGCCCTCTATTTTTTCCACTTTCTTTTACCTACAGCTCCATACTACCAAGTTATCTTCCAATCAATTGCATTGTATTAGCAAGTTCTTACTGCTTTTCTTATGGATGGCTAGTTCCAGCCAATTCTAAATGTAGCGGAGATTGGGTCCAGCTCAGTACTTTATGATTTTCTACATCCTTATTCCATAACTTAAATTTCTTCTGTCATGTCGGAGTCATTTCTCATTAAATATCTCTTTTCTTCTCATAAGTACACTTTTCAGTTTATAAAAACCATAGGCGTTTTTACAAAATTTTATTGGATTCAATGCTCAGCAGGGAAGAGATGAATGTGAAGCCACAGGTACATGACTTTCTGACATGCTGGATCCAGCTTTAACTAAACTAGTATATAGATGATCCAGGAACAGGAATGTTTTAAACTACTTAATTACTTACCGAAAATTTAGAGTTGAGATTGAAATTTCACCTTCATCCCACTGTGGTGAACAGATATTCATTCATAAGCTTTCCAAGTAGAGCATTTTTAGTATTGTCATGCCTAACTAAAGCATAGATATCTAAAGGCTGAAGTTTCAGGTCTAACTAGAATTGTGATGGGATTTGGTAGCTGAGACTTCTAAACTCATTTTAAAAATATGAGGGAGTGAAATTATTTTTCTTTTGGGTGGAAACTTATTGTAGGGAAAATATTAGGCAATTAATTTGTGATGCATGAAATACATATTATCAACTAATTAAGATTTACTGGAGTTTTCAGGCACTTCAGCAGTCAGGAACTGGTTCATATAAGAGAACATGTGTGGTACCAAGAAGCATAGTTTATATACATATATATGCACCTGCGTTAGAGACATGGAATGGAAACCATAATTACAAGTACTTCTGACTAATTTCTCCATCACCAAGTGAAAAGTTTTATTAACTATAGCACATATAATTATAACAAGTTTTACTGTAGAAAACCCCGATAAGTACTAACTTTTGCAGGGACAGACTTATTTACTTTCCCTATGTAATAATGTAGTGAGGCCTCATTCTAATCTTCTGTGAAGTTCTAGGAAGGTTCATTAGTTATTTTCATGCTTACTTGGCTGCCACAACAAAAATCTGCAAAGCAGAAGAGTTTTATACAAAAACATGCAAGCAATAACTGTCTGCAGCTGGCAGCTTGTAAGACTGCTTCCTCAAAACCAGTATAAAAGTATAAGGTTTAGAAACATTACTCTTACCATCATGTGCTCTAGACACAAGTGCATCCATAAATATTTATGAATGCTTGTTATGGAGCATTTATATAGTGTTTTGCAAAGAATTTTGAACAAATAAAGAGTAAGCATTGCTTTATTACAAAGGAGATGGATTATGAATCAGAAAGTATGAAAGAGCATTTCAATGACTTAATTGAGATGTATTTGGTGTCCAGAGGTTTTCCTGCTGCAAGGTAAGAGGTTTTTGGCATAAACCTTTGGTTAAGTGGCCAACAGAGAACTCTTATCCAGATGCCTGTGGTTTCTTAGGGATATAGGAAACTATTTTAACTTTACATTGAATTTTTGTATTATTAGTATAGCAGAAACTTTTAGCGTTCTGCCTAATAAACTTTATGAAGTCACCCAGGTAGAAGACATGTAACTACTGAAATTTAGTTGGCATTTTGATTTAATCCATGGATTTTGCTGATTTTTACTCAATATTGATTTTTTAATAAGTAGTTTTAAATCAGAATACTTTCAGTAGCTATATTTTGTTTACTGTATTTCTGGCAAAAGTACATTTGATAAAATTCACCTGAACATGTACACCACAAAGCTTATATCAAGAATATCGTGAAAAAATTCTTTCATCTTTTCATTGACTAGAGTGACTTCACACACATTTCAGCTGTTCCAAAGGCAAAGACTGGGAACTGGTAAAAAATCACTGCAAATATACTGTACTGAGTAACTCCAGAATAGACTGGTTATGTCTCACACAAAATAAGTTTATGTCTGAGAGTGCTAATCTGTCAAAACTGAACCCTTACCTAGAAAGTTTTCTCATCTCTATGTTATACCTAGAGAGAGGAGTGAGACCTTCTAGTGACAGTCTGTGGTGGAAATTCACCTTGGAGTTCATAGACTTGGATTACTGATTCTGAAACCACAAAGTCCTACAAAACAAGGATTTGGAGTTGGACCTCATTTTGACCTTGCCTCCTGTCTGTTGTGTGCACAGTTGACTCTATCTTCAATACAGAAAGCATATCTCTATCTGCAATATAAAAGAAACAGAAAATAGCAAGTAATAGGGCAAAAGTCTTGATCTCTTGAGGATGAGGGAGGATCTGTTACTACAGCACTGCTTTCCAGCTTTGGGAGGTGTTTAAAATGTCTTTAAATACTCTCTCTGAAGAATGAAACTTTACTGAATTGGATGCTCCAAAAATAATAATCCTAACCTAAAAAATTTGGACTTAACTTTGTCCACAAAAACTACTGTAACTGATGAGATAACACTTTTCTGAGTCAGGTTGTCCTGGTTTCAGCT
>VZTL01035435.1:0-15581 GCA_013400535.1 Scopus umbretta | reverse complement strand
AAATACACTGAGAGAGTCTCAAGGTTACAAAAATATCAACCAGAGAGCACCAGTGCCAGAAGTGCTGTTCTGTGGGGTTAGGGTTAGTTAGCTGCTCAATATCTAAAGCCGACTGAAAGGTATCTGAGCTGTAAAGGTAACTGAAGGTCATTACTGCATGTACACAAAAGGAACTTAGCAAATGTGAAAGAACTGCACTATATATGTAATAGTCCTGTTAGCTGCACTTCTGATACTTTATTTTGGTCCTTACTTGATTCAAAAGGAAGACCATAATATAAAAAAAAAAAAAAAATTCACTTCTATGCTTTCTGGGCACTTTCAGAGCATGTTGGCCCACTGCCTGTCATTTCTTGCCACAATATTATTAACTTATCATGTGATATTTGCCATTGAGCAAAAATGTGGGCTGGTATTATTCAGCTATTCAAATTCTCCAAACTTAAGCATTTTTCCTTCAGCACATATAATAATTGCATCAGTAGTTGATATTGGTAATCACACTTCTTTGTTTTAGACAAACAGCACTTTTGGCAGTCTGACTAGTGTGTAATATTTCTTTAAACTGCCACAGGGTTAATGGAAAGTTGTTGTCCTCTGTATGTTTTAAAAAAATACAGGGAGGTTCTGGACATATTGTAGTTTTGAGACATACTTTAGGGTAATTTCAGTACTTGGTCCTTTAAGAAACATTAAAGGGTTGAATAATGGAAGAGAGATTATGGTTATTAAATACGCAGAGGATACCAAGCAGGGAGGACCTGCAAGCACTTTAGAATACAGGATTAGAATGTAAAATGATCTTGACAAATTGCAGAAATGATCTGGAAAAATATGATGCAGTTTAAAAAGGACATACGCATTTAAAAATAACTAACTGCACAAATACAAGATGAGGAACCAGTGATCAGGTAAAATTTCTGAATAAAGTAGATCTGATGCTTTTTGTGAGTCACATTCCAAGCATGACTCAACAGTTTCAGACTTAAAGAAAAAACAGGCAAAAATCCTGGCATGTATATGCAAAAGTATCATGTGCAAGATACATACATAATCTTTCTGGTTTTCTTGCTATTGGCCATTTTTCAGCTAAAGTACTGCAGCTGGTTTGAGGTCTTACATTTGAAGAAATACATGGATCAGCTTGCAAAAGCCCAGAGGAGAGTAAGGTGAACAGTCCGATGCCTAGAAAACATGAATTTAAAAAAAAAAAAAAAAAGTGTTGTTTATTATAGCAAGAAAATGAAGAAACACACTCTGGATATATAAAGGAAAGTCTGAAGCAAAGGTAAAGTAAAAACTGCTTTCCATGTTTGGCACAAGAAACATATCGCACCATGAGAGATTTTATTCAGATGCTAGAAGAAGCTCCATGCAAGTTAGTAGGTGCAAAGCTAAATAGACATCTGTCAGGAAGAACATTGCAGTTGTTGATCTCATTTTGGGGCAGAGGGAGAGGACTAGATGCTTTCTGAGTATCCTTTTAAGCCCTATCATCAATAATTCTGTGAGTTAGACCTTTATCTAGTAAAAGAATATAAAAGATCAGAAAATAGTGCTAAAATTAATTTCTCAGAGTTGGAAATATAGGCTTTTCAACTATTAGAATTTACTACAATTTATGAGCACCAACAAGAAAAACGTAACTTATCTTTTGAAGTTTTGCTAGTAAGTGCTCTGTTCCCTTTGGCTGGAGACAGTTAAAGGAGCTCCTGATTTTCTTCTTATGCTCCATTTCTACAAAATGTCTTTCAGGTGCAAATAAGGACAATCAGACTTCCTTTCCTTTCCAGAAACAACATCACTGCAGAAAATACATAGTCATTTTTGCAAATCAAGCTAATGAAGACCTGTGTAAGGATTTTACTGTTGGTGGTGGTTTTGTCTGTTTGTTTGGTTTTTACTAAGACATGGGGGGGTGAAACAAGTAAATGAGTTTGTGATGTACATTAAGCAGTACAAGGACATAAACTGATCTTGTCCATGCTCCACTTCAAACTGCAGTTTGGTTGAATCCTTCCCATGTTTTCATCACATACTTGATTGTGGTTGGCATGTCTTACTCAAGCTGATTGAGAATTACTGACTTTTGGTGTGTGATTAAACAGATTATCGATACTCTATCAAATTTTCCTCACTCAGTCAGTAGTCCAGTTTCTCCAGCTGTTCACTGGGTTGATGAAATGATTTTTCAGGTCTGTATTGTCTGATTTGGAGTGTGAACTGATGCCTCCATTGTCATAATTCACTATTTTAACCTCTAGAATATTTGTTATTCAGGAATTAAGTTCTGAATCTTTTCAGCTGAATCTACTTTTCTTCCTATAAACGTTCAGAAAGTCTCAGAGGAAGAAATAGGACAATGCTTCATGCTGATAATCAAAGCGTGGCATTCACCTGCTGTGTTAAAATGTAACCAAAGTTCCTATTCCAGATCTGGTAGGGTTTTTTTGAATGTGTGTCTCTTGTGCCTTTCATAATTGAAGCAGTTTTACTAAGCCATCAGAGGGAGCTTAACATAAAGTATGAAAGATCTCAGTCACTGACACTCAGAACTAAGACCACATATATGTTGGCATTTTTCAAAAACCAAAACCTTATCTTTCAGCCACCCTAACAGTAGCTCCTTGGACTTGCAAAACAATGGTTATTTTTTCTGACTAGCCATGCAAAACAATGTAGCAGATTGATCACTTTTATCTCATGCTGAGGCTGGTAGCCAGAACTCCATCCTAATCCTTTCTCATCATATATGGCCAAAATTACAGAAATGCTGCCCTACCAGAGCTGAGCCTTCAGAGGAAGCAACAAAGAAAATCCAGATGGAAATCACAGTGGCCAGTTACATGTCCCACATTCTGCTTTCTAAAACTAAAGACAAAAATAAAACCCTAACCTCTTTCCTCAGGCTGTTGGGACAAAAGTTTAAATTTCACTATTATAGCTGATGTGCTATTTTTTATACCCTAGCTGAATTAAAAAATGGTTGAGAAGGAACAGAAGTCAACTAAAATATCCAAAATAATGTATGAAACGAGTGGCAGAGGTGGAAAACCCAGTCTTCAAATTCCTGGCTCAGACTGCACCTTGCATAGTTACAGAACATCCTAAGAATTTCTGTGCCAAAGAATTGCTTACCTGATATTCCAGAAATGAGAGACATATACAAGTGTACTAGGAACACGGTGTCCTCTACTTTTTAGAAGTTAATATATAGAGATATAGATAAGAAATGTCACCATCAAAATGGACACTAATTAGCAGTCTTATTGGCAGTCTTACTAGGGAGGCCAAGAACTGAAATTAGAACTGTCCTAAAAATAGAGTGCCTGTCCAGTAAAAAACTTTGGTATTTCAGTATACATTTCTGTTCTGAAACACAAAGAAAAGTCAAACTAATGAACATGTTACAGAACAAAAACTTCTGAAATCTGTCTTTTTAGAAAGGTCATAATGCAAAATTCACTATTTTCAATCCAAATGCAACAGCTCTTTGATCATTCTGACTTCATAAAATTGTCAATTCAAGCAGTATTTTGCATTATGTTGCACTGTCTTCCTTTCCTCCTCCACCAAATCAAGAGGTTAAAAGGATAAGAAGGAAAATGATGACATGTCTGTTAAAAAGAAAAAGAAATTGAAAAAAGTGTTTTGTTTTGGGGTTTTTTTTGAGGAAAATCAGACACCTCTACTAGCAATGTTATATTTGTTCTAGAAATGGGCACAGGAATCCTATTTACAGAGGTTTCAGTCTGTCCCCTTACTATTTGTACCAAAAATTACATCTAAAATGTTTAAAATGCTTCCCTTTTTTCACATAAAGACAAAACCAAGCCAATGATTTCCTTAAACAGCATGTGATGGATGGCCAACCAGTGTGGCTGCAAAAGTGTAGTGAAGTAAGTGGAGCTACACTGATTTACACCTGCTGAAGGATTAGATTCAGTATAAAAAGTCAAAGGAGTTAAGCATTTATCATATTCCTCCACTGTCTCATCTCTTTGAAACAGAAAATATATCACACTGTAGTTTGCTATTGCAAAGTTAGGAAAGAGTGGGTGAAGGTAGATAAAAGCTTATTAGTTAATACATTCATGTCTTTATAGAAATGGCACAGAGAAAGGGAAGAAAAAAAATGGCCTGCCCATGCTGAAATCTGCCATACAGTACAAGAAATATCAGAGATCCCAATGTACCATATGGAAAGCTCTCTGCAAGACAGCATCTCTGTTCTACTAGAGACCACTGTAGAGAAGAGATGGATTTTACATTTTTCATTAGTGTACAGCTTAGACAGTTGAACTCTATTATAATGTCTTCAGGAAGTATCTGATCCATTCTATTATCGCTATGACAAAGAGAAAGAATTGCTTATGATTTCAGAAAGGTCACACTAAACCGATGTTCTGCCTGTATGTGCTCTAGCTATGATGGCGATAATAATAATAAAAAAAAAGTTTAAAGATGAAGTTTACAGTCAGACATACTCGGGGTGGTGGTGGGGAAGGCTAAAAAATTAACATTTAAAAAGAAATTCTTATCTGAAAGACATTTTCTAACCCTTTTATTTTTCTTCAGCACACCTGCTGGCAGTTAGTATATTTATACATGTACATATAAACAGTGGACAAGATTCTGATATCAGTTCCTGGAGGGTAAATATAATGCTGTTGTAATAAAAGCACTGAAACAGACCGTTCTTATTAACAGTTATGTAACTGTTAGGATCAATCTGCCTGGCTGATTTGGGGCAGATATGAGAGTTCTGACCATGGTGTGAGATGCAAGCCAGCTCCAATTTAAAAGCTGTGTGGCAGAGTTACTGTGTTGTTCAGCCCAAGATAATTCCCTCTCCCTCTCACCAGAGCTTATTATTTTTGGCTCAGAGCTCAAAAGCAACTGCATGGCTTGGAGCAAAGGCAGGCCAAATTCTTGCACATATTGTGGATAGATAATATCTCTTTCATTATACCTCCTGTAATGCCTGGAAGACTCTAGAAGAAGGTGGGCTCTTCTTGAGCTAGGTGCTTTGCACACACATTGCAGATGATGGTTTCACCCCACAGAGCTTGGCAATAAGCATCTAATCATTATTAATTCCTTTGGTCATCATCATAATAACATTAATCATAATGAAACTCATAGGTTGCTAAGGTGATTGTGTTAAGGCAAGAGGAAAGGAACAATTCCACTTAAGCAGGTAGCTCTGTAAACCCTAGCACCAGTGAAACCAAGGAGGCAACCAGCTGTTACATTGAAATATATTTCCATGGAATGTAAAGGAGTGGACTAACATCACTGCATGGAGGAAAACCAGAAATAAATGCACTGGATGAGGCAGTTCTTACAGGGTCTGTGATATTTCTTGGTTTCCTGGTTAAGTGCTGAACATCTATCCCGAGTTGGGAGTGGGAAAGAAATGATGACATGAATGAAAGGGACACAGAAAACAACGGAAAAGTTTTCTTTGTTATTTAGAGGAATTAACAAAATAAAGAAATTGAAAATGTAACTTTGACAAGTGCAGTGGGTTGACCCTGGCTGGATGCCAAGTGCCTACCAAAGCCCCTCTATCCCTCCCCCTCCTCAGCTGGACAGGGGAGAGAAAATATAATGAAAAAGCTCATGGGTCAAGATAAGGACAGGGAGATCACTGAACAATTACCGTCATGGGCAAAACAGACTCGACTTGGGGAAAAATCAGTTTAATTTATTACCAACCAAAACACAGTAGGGTAATGAGAAATGAAACCAACTCTTAAAACACCTTCCCCCCACCCCTCCCTTCTTCCCTGGCTCAGCTGCACTCACTATTTTTTCACCCAGAGTGGCAAAGGGGAATGGGGAATGGGGGTTGTGGTCAGTTCATCACACGCTGCCTCTGCTGCTCCTTCCTCCTTAGGGGGAGGGCTCCTCACACTCTGACCCTGCTCCAGCGTGCAGTCCCTCTCATGGGAGATTGTCCTGCATGAACTTCTCCAACATGGGTCCTTCCCATGGGCTACAGTTCTTCACAAATGCCCCAGCACGGGTCCCTTCCGTGGGGTGCAGTCCCTCAGGAGCAGACTGCTCCAGCATGGGTCCCCCACAGGGTCACAGGTCCTGCCAGCAAACCTGCTGCAGCGTGGGCTCCTCTCTCTCCATAGGTCCACAGGTCCTGCAAGGAGCCTGCGCCAGCATGGGCTTCCCACGGGGTCACAGCCTCCTTCAGGGCACATCCACCTGCTCCAGCATGTGGGGCCCTCCATGGACTTCAGGCGGATATTTGCTCCACTGCTAAGGCTGATGGGCTGCAGGGGGACAGCCTGCCTCACCATGGTCTTCACCACAGGCTGCAGGGGAATCTCTGCTCCGGTTCCTGGAGCACCTCCTCCCGCTCCTTCTTCACTGACCTTGGTGTCTGCAGAGTTGTTCCTCTCACATATT
Organism: Scopus umbretta; assembly: GCA_013400535.1. Classification (NCBI taxonomy): domain Eukaryota; kingdom Metazoa; phylum Chordata; class Aves; order Pelecaniformes; family Scopidae; genus Scopus; species Scopus umbretta. Next base: position 9,155 of record VZTL01035435.1, on the reverse strand, counting down.
CTCACTCCTCACTCCAGCAGCAGTCTGTGTCCAGTTGGTTGTTTTTCTCCCATCTTAAATATGGTATCACAGAGGCACTACCACTGTCACTGATGGGCTCAGTCTTGGCCAGTGGTGAGTCCGGCTTGGAGCCAGTTGGCATTGGCTTTATCGGACAAAGGGGAAGTTTCTAGCAGCTTCTCACAGAAGCTGCGCCTGTAGCCCCCCTGCTCCCAAAACCTTGCCATGCAAACCCAATACAACAAGTGACATTTCAGAAGTTTTGGAGCTTGACAATTTTGCAAGGTGACTTCTTCAACAGAAAAAAAAACACCTAGACAGTCATTGACCTATAATAACCATCAGTATAAAGGCAAAAACAGAAAAAATGAATCACATATAAAGTAGAAAGCACTGATTCAGAACTCAGAAGATTCTTTAGCATAATTCTTCCATTTTCATTTTGCTGCTTTCATTTTCTTGTTGCAAATATAGCTCTATAAACCATAGAAATAAGCTGCATGCAATTAAAATGGCATAATAGCTGAAAGGAAAGCATTGATAATTATGTTAAAATCTATAACATTAGAAAAGTCTAACACTGCTCAGAGTCCACGTTTTGTCATCTGTTGGTATTTGCAGCTCTATTGTAACCTAGACTTAGCACTTTTTCTTCCTGAGCTAACTTCTCTTACAACTTATGGGTTAGTAGTGATTTTTTTTTTTTTCCTTTCAGTTAGTGCAATATAATCCTCAAATCTTTTAACGATTTAGGGGACTGAAAACAAACAAAATGAAATAAAATTCAGCTTTAATGAAATATTTTGTGATATATTTTTGTAAGTTTAGAGAGTCCATAGATCTGCCATGATCCTTTCTGTGCTCTTTCCTGTAGTAAAACAGTTGGGAAAGTAACTTTTATCTGTACACACATCAGAGAGTTTGTGAAAATATTGTCCCCATTCATCATTTTAATCACAGCAATAAAAGACAAACTGCACAAAGAATCTAGAGAACTATAACAGGCATTATCTGTGACAAATCAGGACTGGATCCAGCAATGAATTTAAGCACAGGCTTAAGAGCTTTGCTTGGATCAGGGATTTACAGTCTGATCAAAAAACTAGTGAAGTCAATACAAAAGCTATTATTGATGTTGCTGGGCATTGGATCATGCCCTTAATGAACTAGGTAGAGGCTGCAGTGCTGCATTTTAAGGGCCTAATCCAATATCTATTAAACTTAACTCAAGTGGGCACTGGATTTAGATATTATTTAATGATGTAGATTGAGATTTCCAAAAGCATTTTAAGTGATGCTTGTCAAAAAGAATATTAATTTAAAACTGGAGTCGAATCACTGTACGAGCTTCTGTCTAGATGGCTCAGGTGACAACTGTGAATACACTGTAACATAGTCTAGTGCAATAACCACAGTACAAGACTGTCAGAGATCCTGAATTATTCCCAGGTTGGTGAATATTCACCTCCACTTGTCCACTGCTATGATTTCACTCTAACTCTCTGTTAGAGTAAAGCCGCAATGAGCACAGGTCAAATATGTGCCCCCCCTTCCTCCTTCAATCACTTTTTCAATTTTATGTGAAGATGTAACCTGTAGAATTAAGAGTCACTTATTCCATCAACACTCAAACAGCTCCAAAATTCAAAGACTGAGACCCAGTAAAAGGAATTAACTCTTCTGATCCCAAGGAAAGTTTCCATCTGAAAAGTCATCTCAAGTGTTTCCTGTCAAGAATATCCGATTCATCCTTTTTCATCTTCTTAGAATACTTATTTCAGTCCAAATAGTCAGCCCAAATTTCAGAAGACAGACTGCCCCAAACTGTAGCTGAGATCCATGAGAATGTCTAACAACCGAGGAAGCATTTTCTTTGCTATAATTATCCTGTTCTTATAATGATGAAGGAAAGATATGCCATGCAAAGACATGTACTTGGAATCTAGTCAATAAACATGTTACAGTCATTTCAGAAGTCACTATAACAATTCAATTCCAGCTTTTACCTTCTGTGTTCTTACTGTTTGGTCTCATTGTTTGATTCCATTTTTCTTCTTTCAGTTGTGAGGACATGAAAGACTCAAACAAAGAGTTAAGGAAGCTATTTATGCTTTAAAAAGGACTACATAATACCCTGATAAAAACACATGCACATACAGACAGAGGTAACAACGTTTAATTTAAATAATAGTAAATTTATTTGTCGTTACTACAAATAAGCACATTTATTCCAATTAGAATAATAATAATTGAGTGCCCTTTAATACCTTAAGTGAATGGCAATCTTTTTCATATATGAAGTGAATTGCCTGTTTCAGTAAGTGTTTACATGTTTTGGGCTTTCATTTCTCAAAATGCAGTGTTCTTTCTATTATAAGAAGCTAATTAAGTGCAAAGGTTGCTTGAAGAAGTACATAACAGAAGAGGTATGATGCAACAATTGTGTTTCTGCTTCTTAAATGATATCTGTGAAGTTTCTCCAAATTTAGAGGCAATTAATTTCCCATAGATGGCTTGAACAGTGGAACAAAGACATTTAAGGATGCCCCCCCAAAATCTATAGAAATTATTCAAGTATGTTAAATCCTATCAGACTAACCCATAAGGGTTCAATTAGTCAAGATCACTATTTAGAACCTGAATTTGCATATGCAGATTGGGTAATTGTGCTTGTATCTGACAGTATCATCTCTTTGAGCAACAAGTAATTTACATGATCTAAGGGTATAATCCTCAGATTCATGTTCCTGATAAATAGAGATATATATATTTAGAAGACTGTGTGTCACCAGGGATAAGAGAAGGGCTGCAGAACACATCAGGTTTCCACATCTAGGTCATGGATAAGCACAGTTAGATACCATGTCAAAGCTATTAGCATTCAAGCACTCTTCAATCATTTATTTGTTTATAACACATCTCTGACTTTAGATTTATGCTGAAATGTAATTCTTAAAATTAATGCAGATTAGAACCATAAGTCCAATGTTGAAACTTCCCAAAGGAGGGCTCATGCTACACTGATTCTTCTTTGCAACTCCTCAATCCTCATACAGCCTTGTTTAACTTTTTTAAGTTCTCTGTGACTTACTTGCCCATCTATAAGTTAGCTCTCAGAGTAATAGTAGTGAAGGGTATGATGAGATTTCTTTTTTGTGAAGAAAAATGAAAGTGCATGCTACATGAAAGAAAATAGTTCTCTTAAAAAGCAGCAATAAAACATAGATGCAGAAAGAAAAGAGCATGCAAACATCTTGTGCAGTTATGAAATCTGAATTTTAGTATGCACATTCATTTCCCAAAAGCTAAGTTTTGCTATCTTTCCTCCTTCTGTGAAGCCAATGTGCATACATGTCACTGCCAAGCCTTCTCCCTTCTCTGAATTTCTGTGCAACCTTGAACGACTCATAATCTTTTTCTGCCTCAATATTCATATCCATGAAAGGAAACAGTGGTGCCATTGGTATCTTTATAAAAGTGTTTGAGCTCTTTGGACAAATACTCCTTTAGTATGGAAGCATTAAATATTATTAATGAATAATGATTGGTTTTAATCATTTAGAAAACAAAACAAAACCCAACAGCAGCAAAAAACCCTTCCACATTCTATTGGAAGACCTTACTGCACTGTGACAACTTTTCTTGATGTTGTTGTTGAAATTGGAGGGCTAATTTAATCATATCTTTGCCATCTTCCATAAACCACAGGCACTACATCTCCCTGTGGACGTAGACTTAAAGAAACACAACAAAGCAGCAAAGTTTAAAAAGAATTTAGTATAGATTTTTTTCTTGTCTAAACATAAAAGGTCCTCCTTAAAAAAGAAAATAAAAAAGCAAAAGCTGTTGCTATTATTTTTGGCAGTCTGCTAGCACACAGAACCATGCTGGCAGCACTGTCTTTCAGTCACATGCGCTTCTCTCCCCTTTCCAAACTCTGCCTGGGGAACTTATTTTTATCTAGGAACAAGATCCTGTTTTGCTGGATTACCTGCTGAAAGCTGAATAACAAATGTCTGGGACAGCAGCGGTATTATTTACTTCGTATGATAAAGAGAGACATACCTAACAAATACTTCTCATAATTATTCTGAAATTCATTATGAAGACAATGCAAAGAAATAGTGCACTTTCAGTTCAGCTGCAAATTAGCTTAGAACAGGAGCTAGTACTTGCCAAAAAGACCACAAAAGGGGTTGACCACTTAAAAATTATTTTAATACAGGTTAAGGATAAATATCTAAAAATAAGCATTAATTTATATTACCTGGGACACATAAAACTTGATATTTATTTTTTTTCTCTTAGTACTTCTCAGCTGAATATTACACCAGTATTGATGATGGAAAATTCTCCTTTATAATTCTGGATATTTGTAAAGAGATGTCCTACCACCCTCTACTGAAATCAAACCTTTATTCTTTTTTTATAGGTGATGTTAACCTGAAATCAATGTTTTGGGAGTTTACCTTTGAGGATCATAGCAATGGGGATGATTTTCCCTAATTTATGCTGTCTAAAAGCTGAATTCTGAGCAAGGATCATTGTCTAGATTGTCTATGCAGTTAATGGGGAGAGGTGGAAATGGGTCACCTCTCTTAGGCACCATTTTAGGATGAATCACCCTCTGGAGGTACCTAACTCCCTTCATAGATTACAGAAAGCCTTGACATCTAGCTTAGAGAGAAGGCTAAAATTTTAGGCAACCAGTGTTAGGGGAGATGTCTCCTACATTTAGCTCTAAGTGAAATATCAGGAATCAGGTTTTAATGCCTAGATTTTTAAAGCTATTTCAGCTTAAGCATCATAAGACCCAATTCATTTAAATAGCTAAGATCCATTTTCTGGAGTAGCTTAAACACTTATATAGCTATTAACATGCATAAAGAGGCAAATAGACATCAAATGAGTATTCCAACTGTTCACATATGCCTAATTCCCATCAAAATCAATGCATAGATGGTTTTGAAAATCTCACTAGGCACATATCTATCTAAATACCTGAATACTCTGAAGAATCTAATCCTTGGTCTTTCACCAAGTAAAGAGGAACTAAAGCGAGGCTTACTAACACCCTTTCACCTGGGTAAAAAATTGTCTCTTACTTGCACAGCTCAAAAACTTTTATCTTTACAGTGCAACAGAAAGGTAATTTGCTACATTCTTGTGCCTGAAATAATATCTCTGGGTATGCAAACAGAAGTGAATCTATCGTTTTTCTGTCTGCACTATTATATCACATTGCAAACCAGCATCCATTCTGCTAAACAATGTTATTTGATTATTTTATTTTCCCTTCACAGCTCTACTTTCCAAGTGTTTCTTTCTCCTCCAGTATATATCTACTCTCCGGCTGCTTTTCAGCCTACACTACAGCTTTGAGTTGTGGATTGTTCTTTTATCACCATGCCTCATATATACTTTTACATTACTCTTCTCACCTCACTCCGCTTTGCAACACCTCCCGATTTAGTTACATCCATTAATTTAATAACTGTGCTATTGACTCTCATTTACAGATCATTAGTGAAGATAAAGCTGGACCCAGCACTAGTCCTTAAGGCACATCATTAGACTCTTTCCCACAACTCAATACACCACTATTTATCATCACCTTCAATTTAAAGTCCTTTAGCGACTTCTTAGTCTGCGTGAATCTATCCATAGCCATCTGAATTCAAATGAATTACAATGCTCGGACTTTGTGAAACATATCCATTGAGCAAAGTCCAGATGTAGGATACCACAAAACCGACAGAATCAATAGTGATTCACGAGCACTGTACTGTCAGATGCTGGTAAGCATCCTCCAGCCTATGGATGTGGAGATTTACAGCCAGAAGTAGTGAGTTTTGGTCCATGCTAATATACATGATTCAAAATGCAGGACTCTGCCAAGTCTATAAAGACCAAGTTCTACATATGACATGACACGTCAGTTAATACTTTGTGCACAATTCCTCTGTCGATGTTAGACTGGCTACTCCCTCCCACTTTTTATTCATAAAGTTGTAAGTTTTCTGGTTCTTATTCCCTTTCTCTGATAAAAGAACAGAAGGAAATACTGAGATGCTGATCAGAAATGTCAATTTCCAATAATTTTTCCACCCAGAACTGCAATATTTTTTACATCATCATGTTATTGCCAGTGTAGCCTTTCAGTGTTGCTTCCTCTGTAGGTTTCAGAGTGCAAACAAAATGCTGTATGCTCTTTTTATTGCTCATCACCCCAGGAAAGTCCTTTCTCCTTTGTACCAAATTTCCTTGTGAGAGAAATGATGGGGATTAAATTGTTCCCCCAGTCAAGACATCTAATAATAATGAAAAAAGTAAGTATGGATTGAAAGCTAGCCCCCCTTTGTCACATGTGAACCTGAGAAAGACCCATCTGTTTCATGGATTCAATTGAGATTGTAAAAGCATACCATAAGTCTGATTAAAACCCTTTTTTTCCTTTATACTCGCTTGTCTTGCTTATCTTATCCTTTTGTCTGACTTCTTTTGCCAGAGAATCTGAACTTATATAAAAAAAACCAAAACAAAACAAAACACAAAAAAACCCAGACTACTTCTACTTCCAGCATTGTTTTGAGATATTCCCATTTTACATTTGGATTACTCAAGAACGATGTAAAAACTTGGAAAACGTTGAAGAAGTTAGTGGTATCTGTTAAAAAAGGAAACTGGATTTTTTAAATTTCAGCTTAGTTTCTCAACAGCTGGGTCAGTTTTCCTTTTGTAGTTGATGGATGATTATTAAAGCTGTTGAATGTGTTTGGCTTTGAAGCTTAATTCCCTTAAGCTTCTGGTGAGAACTGGGTTTTCATATCTCAGCAGACAACCTTGGTAATCCCTCCTTCTGTTTTTTTGGGTGTAACTTGAGACTTGTTTCAGTAGCACCTGTAGCGTAGTACCAGATAAATTACTCTTTCACTTTATACTGTAGTCAGGTGATAGAGTTTTCTTTTGATACTGTGAAAACCATAACTGTCACATTTATCCTTCCTCCTTTCTGATATAAGAGGGGGAAAATGGTAGTAAAACTCATCCATCACTCAGTAGATGAGAAAATGTTAGAGTATGGTATTCTGCTGAATGATTTCCTTACTAGACTCTTGCAACCCCAAAGGCATTAGTGCAAGACATCCCAAATGAATTAGCATTAAGTTCCTACCTACTTCCCACACAATATTACAACAGCAAGCAAAAAGGAAGAAGTAAGAATAAATTAGGCAGGCATGGCTTGAGTGTTTTCAAACTGAAGAGCAGGAAAGTCCAAAGGAAACCAGCTGGTCAATCAGTGACATTCTTTACCCACAGAAGAAATTAATCTGTTAAAATCTATCAAACTGATTGCTTAGTTCTTTAGCAAAGCTTCATGTTTTGGTTTGGTTTGTTTTTTTCTCTGTGGAAGAACATAGCATTGACAAATCTAGCAGTGCCCCTGTTCCTGCGAGCAACAAGAAAGATTCTCCTTTAAAAACAGACCTTTTTTTTTATCTTTGCACAACATTCTTTATGGATAGTAATTGAATTATTGTGTAAATAAGCAGAAAAAATGCAAAAATAATTGGTCTGTGGTTAAAAATCTGTACCAGTATTTTGATTTGCCCACCTCACCCCCCAATTTTTAAATAATAATTAAAAAATACAGCTTAAATCTGTTTGTTCAAATGATAACAGAACATCTCAGAGACATTTTGGCTGGAGACTTACATTGTCTTTCCTCATCACAGCTGTGGTTCCATGAATGGTTTATGTGATGTAAAAAGTAATACATCCATTTAAATGACAGAGTGAGAAGATGCAAGATGCTGTATGTTACTTGAGTCCCATTCATGATGAAAAGGGAAGATGAACCCCGTAAGTCTCCAGGATCGTTCCCAGGCTACCATGATGGCAACTAATAAGAAGGGCTCCCACTGCTTCCTGTCACTCTTGAAATGCAGCTCACAACAAAGTTTTCCCCTCTTCCTGCTGAAGAACTACTTCATACTGACAGATGCCAACCACATGGGAGGTTTCAATTAAAATTCAGGTATCAGTGTCAATGAATGACAAATGAGGAAATCCAACCCATGTTTGAATTCTTTTAACGGTACAGCTTCCCTCCACCTCCCATTGTCTTTAACATAATCACTGATACAGTCTTTTCGGCTTTTACTCATTTTAATTGTGCATGATTTATTTCCTTGTTTCATCAGCTCCATCTATCAGAGAAAAGTGAGAGTTATGAAAAGGAATCCAAAGGCTGCCAAATACTGACTTTTTTATTATTTTTTCTGTGTATATGATTAATTTCTTCCTAGAACACTGGACTGACAACTACATGCACTCTGACTCATGTTTAAAATAATGAAATCATGGCAGTATTTAAAACAATATATACATTTATTATAAACCTCCCTTCCTTCATAAAGGTTACATACTGAGCTGTGACACGGTTAGACCTGTAGACCCATTTTACTTGGCAAACCTTAATTATTCTGTTCTTTTACAAAGATACTGGTATTTAAGGCATATTATTTTAGAATAAAGGCTTCACTTTCCCTAAGCATTAGGTCTTAAAAAAAAAAAAAAAAAAAAAGGCACAGAAAAGAAGAAAAACATTTAACTTTGACATTTCATTTATAGGCATTTTAATTATCTGGATGGTTTCCTTTAAATGCTAGATGTAGGCAGTGAAAATTTGTACTTCTAGAAGGAGAAACTGCTTCCAGGAGTTCCTAATTTTCATGTCTTATGAATTTTAATACCTTATGTGGGTCAGGTTTTCACAGTCTTAGAAAAGGGAATACATTGACCTTAAACTATCGTACAGTTGTAATAGTATTTTTAGTCTCTATTGGTTACTTGCGGGCAGGAGCTCTAGTTTGTTTATGCTTCTTTTTGCCTCTACTTCCTTTCCACAATAGCAGAAAGGCCCCAAGGCTTCAGAGAACAGTCTATTCCTTTTCTTTTTCTTTCCCCCACCTCCTAACTTTTAAAAAGACAAATACAAGGAACTATGAAATCCACTAGTCCATGGGGTCAGGAAGTTTTCACCCACTCCTGTCAGTTTGGACTGCTATATTAGAGATAATGAATCCCTGGACTCCCCTCTTGCAGTATCTCCCATTAATGAAGCTGAATTTTTATAGAGCCTTCTTTTTTCC
>VZTL01035433.1:0-13601 GCA_013400535.1 Scopus umbretta | reverse complement strand
CCCTTTATAGCTATTTATATTAGGAGTATTAACAATTCAGGCTTCCTTGTTTTAGGAAATACGATCTAAAGTTGCTTTTAAAGAGGAAGCTAAGAGCAAAGAGAAGTAAGTCAGCAGGGTTTGTACTTAGTACGACACCCACTACTTTGCCAATATAAATTAAACCAGAAGGTGCATGAGATACACCAAAGCATAATTTGAAGAATGTGATTAGTGTATGCATGAATGGTAGACAGAGTGGAAAAAGGCAGACCAAGAAAACTGACATCTGTATCAGTGCCAGTTAAAGTCTTGTCTTCTGAAAAGAATAAGCATAAATAAAAAGAATAATCTAAAATGCCTACCCAAAATTGAATGCATTTGTTCAGTCTTATTATAAAATGTGAAATTTTCCTCTCTCCACGAATATCAGATTTATGATTTTCAATCTTTTTGTTTCATGTTGGAGGCAGATGACATTGGTACACTCCCTGAAAATTCTTCTTTTTAATTTAAAGAAGGAGAAAGAAAAAAAGGAAAAAAAGCAACAACAACAACAACAAAAAAGGCAAAACCCTGAAGGGAGCTAACAGTACGTCTGAGTTTAGGCAGTTCTCAGAGATTTCCTTTCCGGTAATCTTTTCTTGTTTGCATACTCGCTTTTTTGAGCTTTGCAGAGATGTGATAGTAACATCCAGAATTTGGAAGTTAGGTCACTGTAGTTTTTACTACCCTAAGAGATTTTTACTGTTCAGTAGCATAAGGCCTTTCATAGCCAAGGGGAAGTATGACTTTAAGGAACACATTACCATAGCAGTATTTACTTGGTCTCTGCATTTGCTGTGCTCTCTGAATGGGGAGTTTTGTACTGGATGAGAGGAGCCATGCAGTCTCGGACAGGAGCCCAAAGAAGCAATGTTGAATTTAGAAGTTGAAAGGCTGAGCACTTTGCATTCTCCTTGTTACCTAAGCCTGTCCAGATGAATTTGGGAAGACAGCCACGTGAGAATGATTTAGGTGTCTTTTCCCTTTTTTGTTTCACCTGTGACGATGTCAGTGGAGAAATGGGTTTGTCCATCCCAAACAACATCCCGTAATCAAACATCCTTTACCAGCCCATAGGGATCTCCTCATATAATATGGAAGCTCATTATAGACGTTAGGGCTGTAAGCATCCCAAATAATCTTGACTGTGACAGAGGCAAGAGATTGTCACGTTACCCTGTTATCCTGCAGCCAGGACTTCGGCATCACTTGTATTTTCTAGGCTTTGTGTGTCTGTTCATGCCTCATTAATTACAAATTGTGGGATGGTTCCACTGGCTGCGTGTGCCAGAAAAAAAAAAATATTTTTTTTTTTTTTTTTACTAAATGGACAGAGGAAATATCTGAGTGAAAAGAACGTTTTAATCTGTTTTCTTCATCTGAACTCACCTAAGGAGTTTGCTGAACTGACACGCCATAAACAATTTTAATTCTCAGGATTTCAAATCAAAATGAACTGCAGTGGAGTTAAAAATTGCATCTGCTTCCCATGCTGTTTCTCAGCTTTAATAGAATATTCTACCTGCTACACTGAACTTGCTGTTCTCTTTGGTCAAACCAAACCAAAGCCCTCTCTTCTCCAATAATGGTGTCTTCATCCCAAATATGAAAGATACACAGAGCTGCATTTAAATGCATTCTGGATTTTGTGAAGCATCTGTAGTCTTTAAAAGCATTAGCCCACTCTGCACTTTCTTACATAAACATTTTGCAGAGGTAGATTACCAAACAAACTTACCCTCTTAATATCTTTCCTGATGAGTAAAATAGTATTAAAAATTCTAATTTATGTCCTTTGTGATACTGAAGGAATTTCTGATGCAGTAGTCTCATCACTGTAATTGCAACTAGTGAGAGTCCTTTAAAAAATAAATACAAAATCATGGATTCCATGGGTTGAAGTGATGTGTACACAAGTATCTTGCTAGGAAGTACAGAAACACAAAGATTTAGAATCTTTTTTGTTAGATATCACTGCTTTAAATAGGACTATTCCAAAATAGGATTAATTTTGCAGAGTGTTGCTTTATTCATTATTCTGCCATATAAAGTTAACCTTTAAAAAAAAAAAAGTTTTATGCTTTAATTCTTCTTTTAAAATTGTATGTGGAGGAATTAGTGTAAAATGATTACACTTGAGACTCGGAGTATCATGCTGATACTATCTTCCCCTCAGTCTGTGTGCAATAGCATTAACTGGGAGCTATGTATGTAAAGACATAAATAATAAACTCTACATGCCGATATCTGTTACAGTGCATTCCTTTCTCTCAACTGTTATATATATATTATATATATGTTATATATTATATATCATAATGATATATTTAGGATATTTAATTAAATTATTGTATTATAAGTATAATATGTTCTGTTCATTCAGTTTTCTTCAACTTCCATACAAAAACTAATTTGAACTAATTCCTCCTCCTCTTCTTATGATGCTCTTCCTTAAACATTTTGTTGTTCTTTTCTATGGACAACAAGCCAGTTTTGGTAGATCTTTAATTTAATCTAGTAAAGCATCCAGATGCTCTTACTGCTTAAGTGTTAAGAGGACACTGTACCCATAGACACTTACTCCTTATAGTTTTTTCCGGGGTGTGTTTGGTCAAGGTGGGATGTACTGATCAGAAAACTTGCTGCTTCTGGAAAGAACAGTCTAGCCTCCCTCAGTACGGCTTTTCTTTCCCATTCCTGGTCATATGTTCTTGCTGCTTCTAGCATTAATCTAACCCTTTGGTGAGTTGATTCAGTTCATTAAACGCAGTAAATAATGTGTTTGGGCCACTGAATCAGGTCTGCAGGCCCAGAAGGCTACATTTGTGTGAACAGCTGCATTTGCTCACTGCAACAGCACTCACAATTCCATTTACTATATTGGCTCATAAACAGAAAAGGGACCTTAGGCACCAAGGTTGCACGCTGAACATCCTGCAGGCATCCTGCTGCTCAGGATGGCTGTTTTGGGCAACTCGGTCACAGCAGTAAGTGCTTAAGGAACTTCAAAGCTATGCAGGGGGGGGCAGTTGGTGAGGTTTAGGTACTTCAAGGGTTGGACATCCACTGGATGGGGAGAGAAAAGGGGGGAAAATTGGCTTCGAATTTTGGACATACTGCTTCATTTCCTTCTTGCATGCAGCCCTAATAAAATTTAAGGGTCCTAGGATGCCCAAGAAGGCTTCTGTTTTCACCTGTTCTAGGGCAGTAAGAATGTACAGGTAACTTGTGAGCATTATGGTATTTTATATTTACAAACCAGCCATTTTGGTTTGTCTACCATCCTTCTTTCTTCTTCTTTAGTTAATATAAAATCTTTGACCTTCCTCTGGTAGTATCACTAAAGCTCATGTGTTTCCTCCTTCATAGTTGAAAACTTTTGATTATGTCATCTTCCTCTTCTGTTTTCATTATGCCCAGTTCTTCCTTTCTGGAACCAACCAATTAAACCTATGGAGTTTCTTTTACTAGTTCAGTCTTCCCCTATTGTAGTTTCTGCTGTATTGCTCCTTCTTTGCATCTCTTTACTGCTTCTTCCAACTTTGTTCATTATTTTGTAAATTACTTACTTTCCATTGCGCAAGACTCTGTGCCTACTCCTATCCTACTCTTTCCCTGTTAAACATTTCATATTCTCCTCTAAACTAACCTCAAAATGTCTTCATTCACACCATCTTTGAAGCTCAGCACTCGCCTCCTTGTTGCATGGGCTTGTCCAAAGCCTGCTAAAATCAAGAGGCGACCCTTTTGTAATCTCACAGCCCTTTGGTTGAGCACCCCCAGTCAAACCCATTGATTTCTTTCAGTTTCTTCAAATCCTTTGTTAAGCATTCACTTCTTCCATGGAACCTGTCAATGAGAATTGATCCAAGCGAGGGAGGTCGATGTACATTAAAATAGATTTTCCTTGCTTTCAAGTTTCAGTGGTAATCTGTGTCTTGTAAACATTAACTGTTTGACATGTGACTGTATGTATTGGATCTTTCTTGGAGCAGAGACATTCTCTTCCAATTCAGGGCTGAGTAAACTGAAGTCTGCAGTAGTATTTATAGAGAAATAACGGCTTGTCATCTTTGTGGAAGATTTTTTTTTTAATAGTAACAATATTTATAAAAAGAACACTTATAGTAAATAAGACAATGGAAATGTGTCACCAAGTGCAGACTTTGTAATTAATGTTTGCTGAATGAAACCCATTTTTCCTCCTTACAGATGGAGGACTTTTAATAACAGCATTGTTTCGTGTTGTAAATGAGCATGTTTGTATTTGGCAGCATGGCATGTCCTGCCTTGTAAATGCACCAAGCCAAACATGAAACATTTTCTCCTAGGAGAAAAAAAAATGCATAATAATTTCTTGTAGCAGACGAGATTGAAAGCTTGCCATGCATGTGAAAAAGAGATTCAGAGGTGAACAGAATATTTAAAGTGTCTGGAATACTGCTGTGGCAAGAGAATGTTAATCTGATGTTGTCTGGGCACGAGGCAGCCCTCGGAGCCGACACATTCCTTGGGGCCCTGCTGCAAACTGAGCTGCCAGCACAGTGTTTACAGCAAGATGCAGGGCCAGGATGGTCTGTATACATGGACTGTGCCTGCCTGCCGTGCGGACAGCACATGCCAAATATACTCTTCTAATTAAAAGCAAAGTTAGTGTTGTATTTAACCTTGAGAGCATTCAACAGGTGGATCATACTAATATATTAGTAAGCACACAGACATATGAAATGTCTGTATACATTGTGACAGTGTTTATATTTATCATGCTTATTTTAACTCCAAAATGTGACTGTAATTTATAAGAAACTGAAATGTCAGTATTTTGAAGCAGAAATATTTAATGTGTCTACTCCACAGTATATAAGGCTGTATATATTTAAAAAAAAAAAATAAATTAACACACACATGTGTGGACACAGCGTCCATTGTGTTTTAATAACCACTACCACAAATGAGTACTGTATCCATCATGAAAAGATTGTTTCATCCAAATCTTGTTTGACAGATAGTAGCTGAATTTATGTTCTTCTATCATGATTTCACAGAACATAGCAGCATGTTATTTGTCTTCAATGTTGTTGGTTTTTTGTTTTTTTTTCCCCCCCCAGATAGTGTTGGTACCAGAGGGGAAAGACTGAGTGCCAAACTAAAAGCTTTGCCTGGATCAAGTGAACCCTATGAAAGTACCAGCAGTAAAGAAATAGGCAAGTGGGCATTTTATACCTTCTTACTTTCCTGGCCCTCAAAGATAGAGGAGATGGAAAAAACAAGTTATTGGAAGAGCATGTATAATTAGACCATTAGGAAAACATTTTCCCCGTGAAATAAATGTGAAGAATAGCTTTAGCTTCATTGTTCAGAGCTCACTGTAAAGTAATTGTAAATATTAAGAAATATGGCCCATGTAAATATTTATTATTCTCGATACCTCTCAATGTCTGCTGCATCCTTTAGTCAGTTCTTGTGGTTCTGCAGTCATAGGTTCTTCACTAAGATTGACTTTTCAAAGGGGTTTAAAATCCCAAATCCATGTGGAATGTGGTGCTTCCTAAAATGCCCTTCCTTTAACCAACTCATCAGTCTTCCTGTTCCATACACTTTTCCAAAGTCTTTTTCTTACTTAACGGCTGTAATAAAATAAAAGAGACATTTATTTGGAGGAGGGAGGAAAAAAAAAAAGGAGGAAAATAAAAAAGCTTCTATCACTAGCACTCTGGTACTTTGCTCTTGTGCTATGCTGCACTTCCTGAATGTGTTGTGTTCTCCTTCAGTGTTCATATGCTCTTTCTGGTCTGCCTTTCAAAGGCACCTTACAGATGTGTAATGCTAAAACCCACTCTTGTGTTTGATTGGATATGTTTGAAACAAAGCTAAAATTAGTTGCAGGTAACTGTTTCAAATGTATTTATTTAAATCCTAGATGCTTCCTACATAGATCCGCTTGGCCCACAAGCAGAAAGACCAAAAACTGCAGCAAGAAAAAGAACTGAGGAAGATGACTTTGCTGATGAAGAACTAGGAGAGGATTTGCTTCCAGAATAGCATATGGTCCACTCATAACTTTTCTCCTTTTAAAAGTTTTACCAGAAAAACATTCATCCATGATGATTTTTGTAGTGGATTTTGATAAAATATTTGTGAAATACTTTGGATATATGGTATCTTTACATTAAAAACATGGATTTGAAGTTGTCTTTGATTTTTAACAAAATAATGCTGAGGTTATTTTTCTCATGCATAGAAACTACACAGGTATTCAGACTCATTGCAAACTATACCAAGTGCATAAAGCTTTTGCTTTCAGGAGTATGTCTGATGGTAATAGGAAACACAACAGTCTCTAAAATTTCACCTTTCAGTGCAAAATACTTCCAAGCAATGTTATAAGGTTGAAACTCCCATACCCATCATCCAAAGCCAGGACTTAATTAAACCCTGTGAATTGACTTTCTGAAAATGTTGGATGTGACCTTGGGCATCTTTAAGGCCCCAGTTCAGCAAAGCACTTAATGCTGATACTGAAAAAAAAGCATTTTAATTTTAAGTGTATGCTTAGCTGAGCTAGGGCCATTTTGGAGTCTCTCGGTAATCTCCTGGGTATTTTTGCAATTAAAAAGATACGTTTTTTTTTTTATTTCAGACAGTCAGAGTGGGTAGGATTTCAATCTAGTTTGTTCAGAATTGCTCATTAGATTTCAGCTTTTGAATCTTATGTGGCACAATCTATGCACAAGTAGCTTTCTACAGCCTAGGTCGAGTATGCACAAAGACATTAGTTACAGAAATCATCATCTTGCTTATGAACTGAAAAAGTTTGATCTGAAGTCATTGAGACATGTTAAATAGGAACATGGGGTTCCCGATTTATATCACTCTTCGGAGATAAAAATATTAGTCGGGTGTTTAGAATTTCCTAATAAATACTTGCAAAACTAATACACTGGGGTGTCAGAGACTTGTTTTTAAAGTGTAAGTGTGGTGTAAGTTTGGTTTAATAGTTAGACTTTGGTTATTACACTTTGAAATGCAAGGATTCAGTCTTCTAAAATTTCCAGTGCTCATTCTCAGTGTTGGTGCTTAGACTGTTTCCCGAATAGTGGCCTGGAAAGTTCTCTTCATAGCTTCATGAAATACTCCTTTCAGGTTTTAAAAACATCTGCTTGGTCTCATAAGATGTCTCTGCAAGTGGTCAGAAATACTTCTGCAACGGCACAGTGGTAGGAATGTGATCTTGTGGCTTTTACAGTACAGTTAATGAACCGCTTGTAACACATTTCCCGTGATACTGGTGCAGCACTCGGTCTAGGACTGCAACAGCTTCTGCTTGGTGGTATAAGCAGAGCACATTCAATGTGGTCTGTGGCACATCTGGAGGAGCTCACCAAAGAAAAAAGACACAGTGAGCTCTGGGGCCTGATCCTTCTAGAGGATGGAAAAGAGCATGAGAAGGAAGCGGATCCCACCTGTCTTATTTCTGCAAGTCTCTCCTGTGCTGCAGGTCTCTCTTAGCAGCAGGACAGAAAGGGAAAAAAAGATGACCTCTGCAGCAGATAGGGACAGAAAGGGAAAGAACGGATGGCTTATGTGGCTAAAGAACTTGGATACCACACTGCAACACTAACGTGCCAAGCCAGAGCAGTCTTTGGCTTTTTGACTGTTCAACTCGGCTGAGAAGACCTTCCATGTCTTCTAGAATGAGAAATGCAGAACTACGTTGCCTCTTTTCTCTCTAGTGAATCCCCAGTTTCACTGCAGGCTTTACCATTTTTCTTTTTTTCCACTCCTTGACTGCAGTCTGAAGACAGTGCACACGTGTGAACGCAGTCAGTGTACTATTGTCAGCTGACTATGTTCTGGGTCCATGGTAGAGCCAGCAGGATCTTGCTGTCACTGGCATGGGGCAGCCCTGACCTCTCTTTACTGAGGCTACCCCTGCAGCCCCACCACTGCCAAATCCTCAGCATTGACACCCAATACAACTGTATATTTTTGATATTTGCAATGAAATGTCAGTCGGAAAGATGAAGGAGGGGAGATGGAAAGGCAATCGAGCTGAACAATTCTGAGAAGGGCTCAGACAGATGACAACCTTACAGTTGCGCTTGGGACCCAGCTTTCTCTTGCCCATTCTTCAGTGCTGCCGTATCTACTGCTCTGGTCATGGGATGATGTATTCCTGGATATTGTGGTAGTTCTTTTCTGTCAGGCTTCCAGTCCTGGAAGATCTGGACCTCCAGGATGTGACGTGCCAGGCAGGACGGAGCATTTTCAGCTACAGACTGCAGTGGAATTAGGTATCTGACTAATCACAGTGGGAAAAAGTACTTGGGACCATGCCAGGGAGTATAGATAAGCCTGTGAAACAGGGCAAAGGAGAAGACAGGCAAGGTACTGTCATGGTCTTCTAACACAAAATGATTTGAATAGAGCATCTAATCAAACACTGCAATCTTATGGACACATCCATGATAAAGTGGTATGTATCACTAATAATTTGGAATATGGTTTACAGGCAGACTTAGTCCATAGAAACACTCCTATGGACATCAGAGAGACTTTGATCAGCAGCAGTTTCTTGGTTCAGTTTGCCCAGATGCCTAACTGTACGTTATGTAAAATTCTTTGTTTTACAGATGAAGAATTGCACTTTTGCTCCACTCCTGCACAAACTCCCAGGAAATTCTGGAACATGTTTCCTGTATCATGAGGATCTGATTATATAATGCTCTGGGTTGTAGTGTATTTGCACGTTATTTTGCGAGCACAGTTGAGCATGTTCTGAACTGACAGAAAGCCACATGACCCAGCTCCAACACTGGAGTAAGTCATCCTGCTCACAGTCAAAATGATTTAGCCCACATTCAGCTCCTTCAAAACTATGTTAACTATGGCTACGTCTCTACTAGAATTGCAGTATTGCCAGGGCAGGCCCAGAGCAGAGCAGTAACCATCCATACTGTAAGACCAGTAGCACACTCCCTGGTACAGTTTTGGCCTGTGACTATTGGCAATCTCCCAGATAATTCCCTTGTGTGACCCAAAGGTTACCCTGGGCCAGGAACCATTCGTCGTTAAGAGGTGCAACCTCCTTCTGCTGCGTGAGACCTTCTGTGTGAGGGAACACAAGATGTGACATCCCACCTGGACTCGAGGTTGGAGAGTCCTCCCTGATAGGGACTAATATAACTGGAATCCATTCAGGAGAAAGAAGCTCTGTGTGTATCCAAAGTGCTATGTCAGCATGTTGTTGGAAGGCCTGGAGCTATTGGTAGATGAACACACCTGCATGATTCGGGCAGCTCAGGTATTGAAGGAAGCATGGCCATGCTAGGAGGGTGCTGCGTCTAAAATAATTACCTAGGTTATACGTGATTATTGTGCTGTGCTGATGTGATGACCCTGCCCCTGCCCTGGAGCTATCCTGGTTGGCACTTTGCTCAGGTGCAACGTGAGTTGTGTCCCCTGCTGCCATGTAGGATGCCTGCAGTCTTGAGATAGGTCTCAGAAACTGCAGGAGTGGAAACACTGCATAAGCAAAATAATTCTACCTCGATCCCAGAAATTCAAGCAGAAACATTTAGTCCTGTTTGATTATGCAAAACAGACTCTATCTCCAGAAGCCACACTGCAGGTATGTGCTTCCAGCACCATTTAAGCCCCGATTTTATGTTTATGATTTTCAAATTAGTAGATGATTTAAAATTCCTGAATAAAGTTTTGTTAAATGCAATAGGACTGCTATTATATTAGTTTGGTTTTGGGTTTTTTTTGTTTTTTAATCTTAGGAAGGCAGCAGTATTAAACATAGGAAAATGCTAATTCTCTTGAGGAACTGACTCATGAGCTATTTTAGCTTGTATTATCATGAAGAATGTATAGGTCACAATATTAAACAATCTTCAGTTGACCTGTCAGACCTAAGACATTCTGTAAGTCTTCTTCAGGATGTGCTAGATTCAGTAAGGTATAAGGTTACTTTCCTCTTTACACGTACGAAAGAAAACTGTCTCTTTTCTACAGTAGGCTCTTTGGTAATGGCCCTGTGAGTCACTGTCATTTTATGAAACATACAGAAATTCGGTTTCCTTGGATAAAGGTGGAAAGTAATCACAGCAATTCTATCCCCTGAAATAGACATTTGTCATCTTGATTCTCTCTAGAGTCTTCTATGTGAATTACTATTTCAGAAGTGGCGAGGAAAAAATCCTTTGAGAATAGCGTCTTAGAGCATAGGCTGTGGACACTCTAGTTGGGTACCTTGGTGGTGAGTATCTTGGCAGCATAAATAGCCAAATATAAATTATTACCTGAGTTAGTATTTATTTGTTTCTAAACAAGCCTAACTCCACAATATCAAAGCATTCTTATTCATATATTTCATGTTTCACCCTGAATATCCTTCACTACAGACTGCATAACTCATTACTTTTAAAATGAAGTTATTCTAGATTAACATGGGAAATGAGTATGGTACAAAAAAAGGATGAATAGTTCTGCGAGTCTTATGAAAAAGTGTTGTTTCTCTTCTTGGTTCCTTTGCAAGTGTAGTATGAGACTAAGAAACTAATCCAATTTGCTAGCTTTGCTTGCTCTTGATTTCAAAGGCACGGATGCTCAGCTTTTCAGCAGAAAGGCTATGGTTAACCTGTTTCCACCTCAGTTTCCACCTTTGCAAAATGAAGGCCGTTAAGGATTCTCCACTTTGCAAGAATTCAGTTTTGCAATGCTAAATTGCCTAACAACTGTAAAATACGCTGAGATCCTGCTGTAGAAGACGCCATGCCATGGAAGCTGCAAAGTGGTGTTATAGTGCTTACAAATGCAGGGAAGAGGGAATAGGAACAGAATCAGCAGTCTGGGTGCCAGGTTATCTGCAAACAGAACGTGAGGGAGAAGGACATCTTTGGGGCGTGATTTAATTCTCTGGCTGAATCTTTATACCTGCTGGTGATGCCAGCTGAATGTTTGTTCCATGAATAATATGAGTTGTTCAACTTGGAGATCTGTATGATGATTTTTTAAATGTTTTTCACATCACTATTTCAGATAGAGATGGGATCTCGTTAATGTACATGCTGCTGTAGCAAGATGGGGATGCGCGTTTGGAATACGCCAGTTTAGGGCAATGGTATCACTGTTGAGACAAGCACAATACTGTAGCATCATTAATACTGCTTGTCACATAAATAAATAAATATTCACACATAAATAAATACGTTATTTAAAAAATAAATATTATTACAATGTTGTAATAATTATAACAATTATTATTATATTAAAGTATTTACATAAATAAATATGTAAATATTCACACATAAATAAATACTTTATTTATATATATATTATATATATATAATAGTATCAAGAAACGGCTGTCATGCCAGGGCGCCTATGGAAGATGACAATCCCAACCAAGAGAAACTTCTGACAAGGTTGCTCGTTGGTGATTTGATGTGTCTGGGAAGGGCTCCATTCTTACACCTACTGGCAGGTTTTCACGATCAATCTAACGATTCTGAAACAAACTTCCAAGTTATCTTAATGATCTGATGATAAAGTATTTGAATAGGATTTTTTCTCCTGCTGTGACATGTTTTCTCCAACTGTTAGTAACAACGTAAGAGATGCATCCAAACCCGGCACCCTCCTAAGAACCCAGTAAGTGTATGGAATAGGCTTGAAAAACCAGCGCCTCTTGTCCTCTGTGTCATTGCAAGCAATCCTGGCCAGACACCCTGGCTACAGCTGTCAGTGCCTGACTGCTCAGTGGACTACCTACATGTATCCTGGTGTTTGTATGTATGAAAGTGTGAGAGTTAGGGGCTGATCTGTTGTGTTTTAACATAAATTAGTATTTCCTTCCTATAAGACACCTCATTGAGCTATGTTGTTGCTACAATGTTGTGACATGTATTTCTGTGGTCATGTTTTCAGGATTTACTAAAAGACAGGAATTCTGCAATAAGCAATTTAACATTCATTCACATAATTATAACCTGTAAGACGAAATGCTCTATTTACCAAAATAAAGGGTCATCTTTAGCGGTAAAGTTCACAAGAAAACCAGCATTTCTAGGAGTGGGTTCGTCCCAGTCTGACACGGTTCTGAAACAGTTCGGATGATCGCAACCACCAGAGCACAGAATCAAGTCTCTCACGGTATCTGTCAGCGATACATTGTTTACAACCAAATTTCAAAGTCTAAATGTAGGAATACATTTTAAATGCCTAAAACGTATTTATGTAGAGCCATTTCTCAGACTCCCCAAGACATCCACATAGAGCTGCCACGTATGACACAGGATCTATGGGAGGTCTCTGAAGTGGCCTCTGGGCATCAGGCCAGATACCCTAGGGTGTATGAAATGCACTCGAGACCCAACTTCAAGCACTTGGAATCATTCTGTGCAGACCGTGTTCAGCTCCTAACAAACAAATATCCAGTGGCATTTGGGAGGTTGTGGCGTGCCTGAGACCCGCCCCAGACAGAGCAGACCAGCACAGTGCCGCATTTTCGCCAGCCCGGCCCTGTCCTGGTGTAGCAGCTACGGGCCAAGTGAGGCTCCTCACACTACTCAAAGTGACACTGCGGAGCCTGTTTCCAGACAATTGAATCCTGCCCTGTGCAGCCAGGTGTGAGCTAACTGTCCATCGATGGAGCCAGTGGACTTCTTGGCATTACGATTAAGCATTTAGTGCAATTTAAGATGCCCTAGTGTATCCCATGTGGCCGCTCCCAGATCCAGCATCTTATCTGCTGGTTTCCTGCATGCTCACAGGATATTAGGCTTTAAGGCAGCCAAAGAGGCCCTAGATAAGTATGTTACACACCTGAAGTGCTCCCTGGTGTTTAGACACCACATTTATTTGTCTGTACCCTCCTGCTGAGCTCCACCTCCTCCCATCTGGTCCTGACAGCGAGGAGGTGGCCAAGGGGAGGTGGGGTGGGATGGAATGGGGTGGTGAGGGGCCATGAAGTGACCACAGCCCTGGGCAAGAGGCTGTCCCCACACAGACAGGGATGACAGCGGGCTCTCCATGTCGGCCATTCTCCCCATGGGCCTGAGTTACAGGGTTTGTCCATCCCACTGTGTCTGAGCAAGGCAGAAGAGCGACAGCCCTTTTTTCCCCAGCCGGCTGAGGGCTGGACCCTCCATCAGCCCTAGCTCCCCTCGGTGATGTGGTGGCCATGTCACAGCAAGCAGAACACTGGTGGTGGCCATGTCACCGGGGGTTGGTGACATGGCCACCCAGGACAGGTATAGAAAGGGCTGTGCGGTGAGCCGGCCCGGACTGGAGGCAAGCAGGTGGATGAGCGAGGGCTGAGGCAAGAGGGCAGGGAAAGGAGGGCTGCTGCCCTTCCAAGAGCTGGGTCCAGGCAGGAAGGCAGGGATTACAGGTGGCGCAACAGGTGGTGGCTGTTCCTTCTCTGCCTTTTAGAACTGGAGGCTCAGACAAGGACACAACCAGACCCTGGCGCAGTCCTGTCCTTGGCCGCTCAGCCAAAGAGGCTTGTTACTTTTTACAAGGACACTGATATAAAGACAAGGAAGCCAGCTCCTGGCACCAACCCCAGT